>LPNX010058802.1:382288-419429 GCA_001517045.1 Pseudotsuga menziesii
TACTCCGACACTCTGCAATTATCAGCTCCATCTGAGCTCATCCGAAGGAGTTATCAGCATTTCTGGACCACCAGGGGCGTGAGCAGCTGCCTCAGAGAACCAAGACGCTATCCTACTTAGAGGGTTCAGAACTGCAGTATATTCCAGCCAATCTCTCTGGCACAGCAAGGCTATCAGCCCTTCAAATCGGCGGATCCATCGGACAACTCCTTCCTTGAGGGCGTCACCTTTTTCTCTGGTGGGGCGTATTGCTTCTGGGGCATTCACCGGAGGTAGGAGAGATCAGTTCCTCTCCGATCCAGTTCTCATTGCTTGCAGACCTTATCTGAAGCAATCCAGCTCGTTATCAGTGGTAAGTGTGTATTCTATCTCACAAACCCTAACCCTAATTTTTCCTATAAAATAGGGATTTTTGCCTGGCAGTTTGTAAGCCCAGTTGTATCCGCATAATTGTTTAGAAATAGAAAATATCGGGATTTGGGATATTACACAATATATGAAGAGGCAAGGCAATGAAATGAATCAATACTTCTCCTGTTCTCTTCAATACTACACGTGCCTACCTGACTCAATACTTGACCAAGGAAATGCAGTAAAAGGAATGATGCCTTCATCTAGGCTTGGCCTAGACCAAATCTCAAAGATTGACTCTATGCATAACATATCAGATTTGTGAATTTGAACAAAACGACAAAATTTTGTAGCAAAAAGAATAAACAATGACAATCTATGACCTAGGACCTCCAAAAAAATCAAAGGGGCCTGACTGGAAACTGACATTTTTTATAACAGAAACTAAAAAGAGAGTAATATTAAACAGGCTGTGCACAGCCATTCATTACAAAAAAACTGTAGCTGAAGTATTCTTGCAGGTCTGAGAAAAAGGAAACAAAACTAGGCCAGAAGATAGACCTTAGTATGCCACAGAGAGTTCTTACTTTTCAATTAATTACAGACGTAGTATAAACTCGAACAAACTGCTGATTAAAGAAGATACAAAAAAACATAGACTTTTAAAAGACACATTAAGGGTTGCCTGGTTGCCCCACGGGATGAGTGACAGATTCCTCTTCCATGTTCTGAATTGCTCCTGCTGGATTTTCACGAGCTTGGCTTCCCTGGTTCATCTGCACCAAGCGCTGCAGATCCTCCTAAATGCGGTCTACTTTCCCCATGATTTCCTTTAGATTCATTTCAGTATCATCTATCCTAGCATCATGATTGCTAATCTGATAAGAAGTATATCCAACTACATCAACAAGGTTTTTTACCTCTTTAGCTGTCTCTCTGTTGTCTATAATTCCTATGGCCACCATTTCATATAAACGCCGTATGTTCACCTTCAAATCTGCAAGACCATCGTTTTCCCCTGTGCGGTCCATTTCCTGAATTTGGTGAAGGTATTGACCAAGACTGTGACTGTAAAGACTTAGTCTTGACAGCTGATTGAGCACCAAACTAGAAGAAACGAAATCCTGTCCATTGCAGAAGTTGCAACACCAACTTCTA
Source organism: Pseudotsuga menziesii (assembly GCA_001517045.1). Taxonomy (NCBI): domain Eukaryota; kingdom Viridiplantae; phylum Streptophyta; class Pinopsida; order Pinales; family Pinaceae; genus Pseudotsuga; species Pseudotsuga menziesii. The sequence goes on from LPNX010058802.1 coordinate 383,798, forward strand.
GAGGACAAATTGTTGAAAACAGAGCTGAGAATGGAAAGTTCTTGCTGCAGAATGTCACAATCCCTTCTATTTTGACAAGAGAGAGTACCTATCGAGTCTTCCTCCCAGCCAGTGCAATTACAACCAAGGGTCAGGATATTACCTTCGAGAAGGAGCTGCCCGAAGAGGATTTCCGTGGTCGTAGGGCCTGCAGCTGAGCGCCAAAAATACCCAGGAATGCAGCCATCGCAAGTCTCTCATTCACAAAACCCCTTAGCAGAGGCAAGGCCTCCCAAGGGATAACCTGCACAGAACCGGATTGAGGGAAAATGCCTTAGTCAAAACCAGACCTATCAACGAGCAGGTCTTCTTCCGGAGAGACAGCATGAGGTTTAACACAAAAATGGCTATCAAGAAGAGCGAAGGGGCAGATGAAGCTTCCAGACGAAGCCATTGTACACTGATGGGGTTGGCGTGGAGCGTGCCGTATGAGCGAGCATTTAAGCCTGAGGGGATGGCAAGTTATGCAGGAGGATGCGTGGAGGGGCTGAGAGTGAGTGGAGGCCACATGTCTCCAAAGCAAAGCTCATAACTTAAACCATAATCCAAAGAAATAATTTTATTGAGACTTAGGATAGGGAAATTTTTTATAAGAGTGTGCATACTTTGCATTAGGGAATTGGTTTGGTGCCAACGTCTAAGTCATATATGACCTTGAGGAAGCGAGGCCCCTTGATTAGCCAAAGTGTTCGCGAGAGCTTTGTTTGCTTGGAGAATGTGAAAGAACTCAACTCTACTCGAGAGGAGGGGAGTGATTCTATTATACAGCCTTCTACAGTTGATGGATCCTGTGGAATATCCATTGATCATTTTGTATATGACTTGCCTCGAGTCTCCAAAGACTGCTAGCATGGGGATAGTTATTGTGTCTAAGAATTCTAGACCCTGCAAGAGAGCCATCCATTTAGCTTGATTATTCGTCTTGTGGCCCAGCCCGCAAGCAAAGGTTTTTTTCGTTTGTCCTCCGGGATCCAGTAAGACCCCCCCCGCACCTGCCACCCCTGATTGGAAACTGACATTATGCAGAAGTGAAAGAAAATAAACGATGAGACAGCAAAGGGAAATTGCAATTTAATGGCAGCAAAGAGAAAGGGATCAAAATTGACTCTAGCTAACCGAGCAAAATACAACACATTTTTTTTGAGCCTAAAATCTCTTATTCTGGAAGTTTGTCAGACCTGCCATGATTGATCAACATATTTGAGTGCCGATATGACCATGCAGCCAAGTTATTGATTCTGTGGGAAAGATCATCATATTCAACCCTTCCGTGCAACCAATTAAGCATATCATGAAGGCCAACCCTTCCTTTGTGTTTGGTAATGAACCAAAACAAGGATGTAATTTGTATATTTGGTGGTCGCCCATAATCAAAGCTCAGTTGATGCACTGAAGGGAGGCATTAGACATTTTCCCCAAGTTTTTGTTGTTATAATGATTGAAAAAATGCAAGGAAACGTGGCTATACGAGAAACAATATAACTAGTTAAGGCCTCTGAGTGGTTTCATGTTTAAATCTTTATGTATGTTTTTCTAACATCTATGTCCATTAACTGAAACTATGTAACATAGATAAAATATATACTATGAGATAATAATTGTAACATACGTATATATATAATATGAGATAATAAATGTAACATACATCACATATATAATATGAGATAATAATACATTAATACTTTAACAATAAATTATAATAAATAAATATTCAACGAAGGGTTGCAACCCTTTGTGAACAGTCACCAAATGTGTCTTTATGAGTTACATATATACGACACTCTCATTGTATTGTAACCAGCATAGATCCAAATCCTAGGCTCTATCAAGCATTGAGAGGGATCAAATATTTGGAGGTGCAAACCTTCTTAAGTATTGCCCTTAACTATCAGCTTTGGTGTGATTCAGAACAAAAGACACATCTTTTTATTTAAGGTAATATTTTTATTATTAATATTTAATACTATTTATGGCCGACATATAATATTTTATATAATATTTTATTTTGTTAGGAAAGAACATTACATCATCTCCCCTATACATGGTTTTAAAACCATGTGCAAGGCCCTCCTAAAACCATGGGTTGTTTAGGAGGCCTTGCACATGGTCTTTAAAACCATTTGCAACGACCTCCTAAACCATGTACAATAAAACCATGGGTTGTTTAGGAGGCCTTGCACATGGTTTTAAAATCATGTGCACTACCAACATTTTGTTTTGCGGATATTTCAATTTTTTATTTTTTATTATTTTGTTAAGTAGGAACATTACAACATCTCCCCCATATTGTGTTGTTTTTTCGACCAACAGTTTTTTGGCCGATAATTAAATTTTTTATTGTTTTGTTAGGTAGGAATATTACAACATCTCCCCCATATTAGGTTGTTTTTGTGGCCGACATTTATTTTGGAGGATAATTAAATTTTTTATTTTTTACGGCCGACATTTACAAGAGGAATGTTACATGAGGAACGCTACATAACGTTACAAGATCTCCTCCATACTGGGCTGTAGAGTGCCTCTCGACGCAATCAATGTTATCAGAACTGGACCGGTGATCGAACCAGCATAGCCCAAAATATGAACCGTGATGAGCAAGGTTGTCATTGATGACAAGCCATTAATGACAAAGGTGTGACAAATGGCATAGTGACAAGGGTTGATGACATGGTAAGAAGAACATGGCAAGGAGGACATGGTAGCTTAGGCATTGAAGCCATTAATGACAAATGAGCCATTAAATATTGATGACATGACATGATATGGGCAATTGGAATACCAAATGGACCAAATGACCCATTCTGTGGTCATTTGTGACTTGATAGGGTCATGGAACCCTTGGAGATGGCCACTATGCATAAGAAGTGTTAAATGGTGGTATAATGACTTGTGGACATTAAACATCTTGTTGAAAGATTATATGATATCCATGAAAGAGTTTTGAATCTCTTGCATGTGGAGACTTGGGTCAACACTTGATGGCTCTTGAATTGGTTAATACATAGCTGGATGACATGTGGAAGCCCTTTGCATTGAATACATTTTCGTGCTTAAAGTTAACACTAGATTGTGTTTGAAATATTCCAAGTCGCCCTGAGTTGATTGGCAAAGTATGACAGGTTGGCCCAACCCAAAAGAAATAAAAATATAAAACAAATTTTTTTTTGACAAGTCAGCTCCAAAAATATATGAAAAAACTAGTATGAATAACTAGTCAACTTCTTCATTTAGTGCAAGAAGAATATGGTGGTTCTCTTTGAATTTCAAGTGGATTGAGGTAGAATCCGAAGGGTAGCAACTGGAAGTAACCACAGTGTGAAGAAGTTTCTAGCTATGATTTTTGGGTGTCTTAGTCCACACACTCTGGCAGCTGCACCAAAATATGAGGTGTGGTTAGTGGAGATGAACTGAACTTTGATTTCAGGAGTTTATCTTTTCATGGAGCTACAGTGGAAGAAGTTTTTTATCTTTGATATTTTTTGGGTTACAAAATTGTGGCAACAACAATTGATAACAAGTTTTTAAGTCTATTATGTTCTGATTTTTGGGTGTATTGATTATCGAGGCAGCGAGCATGTGGAGCAACTAACCTATGACATGGCAAGATATTTTGAGCCTTTCACTGAAGAAAATTTGGGTGTGTATCTTGTGTGGTTTTTTTGGTGACGATTAAAGCTTCAATTTACAACCCTTTATGGCATGAGAAGATTTTGTGGACATAAGCAGACCTTGACGAAATGAGCAGACAATGTATGAGCAAACCTTGTTTAATATAAGAAGATTTTGTGGACATAAGCAGACCTTCATGAAACGAGTAGACAGTGTATGGGCAGACCTTGTTTAATATAAGAATATTTTGTAGACATAAGCAGACCTTCATGAGCGGACACTTGAAGACATGAGCAAAATACAAGTTTAGAACTGATATGCAGAAGTCAGATAAGATATGACAAAGCTATGATGACAAGGCAGTGAGAGGTTGACGAGCAGAAGATGGTTTGACAGAGATGATCAGATTGACATGACAAGTGATATGTGAAAGGTGAGGTGACATGAATTTGTATGAAATTGCAAGTTGGGCCTTGCAACCCCAAGTCCTTTCTTAGTTGGAGCTAAGAAAAACCAAGCAGGGTTTTGGAATAGAAGTTGGTGTTTCTCAGTCAGTTGGAGCTGGTGTAATCGAGAAGATTGCAGTCTTCCGTTGTAACCCTTATTAACTTTGATATAATAAAGTTTACAAGTTTATCTTTTGAAGTGTCTCTTGTGATGTGATTGATTAATGTTGATGAACTTGTTAGTATGCAATTGATGATCTCTGTTTAAGCTTTGAAGAAGTGAAAATTGGTAAAAGTCCTCACACACTGATTCACCCCCCCTCTTAGTGTGGCATTGTGTCTAACAATTGGTATCAGAGCCGACTTTCATTATAAGCCTAACTAGCTTGAAAGAGATCTGTGGACACACACAATGGAAGGACAAGCAGAGCTCACCAACAATGATGTTCCAGTTTTTGATATGTTGGATTATTTCTATTGGAGAAGCAAAATGAAAGTCTACTTGCAGAAATTTGGTGTATGGGAGATTGTGGCCAATCCACCTGTTCAGTCCAACAAGAAGACAAAGTCAGCTGCACAGAAAGATGCCGAGAAGGACAACATCATTGCCCTGAAATTTCTCATGGATGGACCCTCAAGCCTTGTTCAGGAAAGAGTGGTTGGATACACTTCAGCCAAAGACCTATGGTTCAAGCTGGAAAGTGAGTATCAAGGAAGAAACCAAGACACAAAGATTGAAGTAGAAGTCAAGTCTACTGAAGATGAAAAGCAAGAAGAAAAGAAGAGCAAGCATCAGACACTAGTGAAGGTAAGAATTTTTCCGATTACAGTAGCAGTCATTTTGATAATGTTGAAAATGATCTTGAAGATGCTAAGAAAGATGTCCTAGCACATCTTCTAGCAGACATTGATCTCAGATACAATTTGAGACTTAAAAGGAAGATTTTGGGGTCCTTCGAAAAGTACCATGAGAAGTCTGTGGATCTGCTCAAGAAACTCAGTCTCAAAAGGACAAGCTTACAAGCTGAGGTAGAAGACAAAAATAATGAAATTGAAAGACTAAAGATTAATTTTATTAGTCAAGGAGAATCTAGTAAAGACCAGGAAGAACTTAAAGAAACAAGAAGGGACAATATTTATTTGAAGATTCAGTTGGAGGAATCAAATAGAATAGAAGAAGTCTTGAAACACTAGCTAGTTGAGAAAGAGAAGACCTGTCAGAAGCTTGAGATGGAAGGTGTTGATCTTAGTAAGAAGAATCAGAAGACAGATGACCTTGTCAAGTTCAAAAACAGTTCAGCAATCTTGGATAAGATCTCGGAGAGTCAAAGATCTCCTTTTGACACATCTGGGCTTGGTTACAATAAGGAAGCAAAAAATTCCTGAAGTTTGAACATGGACCCCTAAAACTCCAGAAGCAGTCCCTCATTCTCCAAAGATGAAAGCCAAGCTGCTCCTCACATACCTGCAAAAGACATTAGAAATTTTGAAGGATATTAGGGATTTAGTCCTACACCTCAAAGCAAGTTCCAAAAAGAGACATCTCCAAGGTGGAACCAAAATCCCAAACCCTATGAAAGAAGAAGTGTTGGAAGTCCCAATGACATGGTTAGATGCTGGACTTGTAACCATATTGGCCCTGTTGCTGCAAATTGTCACACAATGAGATGTTATAACTGTAGTGGGTTTGGTCACAAAGCCCAAGAATGTGCTAGTCCAAGAAGACAACCCAAGATGAGCTCTTCATATACATAAAAAAGGAGATCCAATGAAACTTGGAAACAGTATAATGCAGGAAGATTTGAAGCTCAAAGGACAAGTGGTCACAACCAAGGACATTCCCAGGTATGAAAGAAAAATAATGTTTTGCTAGATACAAATGAAGTCAATTTGTGCAAGGAAAATGGCTGCCGTTTGCAGGCCAAGCCTAAGGTCTTTCAAAGATCTTGGCACACCTTGAGTCCATGAAGTTTGGAGGGTGGGCTCAAGAGGAAATAATGGTTACTCCAAGCATAAAGACAGGTCTTGAAGGTTTTTGAAAGAACCCCAACCTGGTTTCAAGCCTTTTGGCTTCTCTACATAGTTTAATGCCCAAGCCCTTCTATGCACAAATTTTAATCAAAATTTGACTGAACTGAAACACATGAAGTTCTTTTTCAAATTTAAACAATTCAGAAATTTTCTTTTCAAAGAAAAATTTCAAACTTAGAAATTTTTAGACAACCAAACACATGAAAAAGGCATTGATGTTTTTGACCAATGGTCCATGATAAAACCCTTAAGGGAAAACCTATTTCTGAGAGAGAGAGATTTATTGTTTCTTTAGTAAAATACATAAATTCAATCAACAAATCTTATCATTTTTCTGTCTTGAAATTTGAACCTTTACAGCTGATTTTTCCTTCTCAAAATTCGTGCGAAACTTTAGCCTCGAAATTCATGCCCATAAACTGCTGTACGGACATAAATTAATTATGTACCTTTCACCTCGAAATTTGTGCAGAATCTGTATAGCATGGATTTCTGTACCTCCACCTCGAAATATGTGTAGAATCCGTACAGTACGAATTTCCTTGAATTATGTGCAGATCATACAGTACGGTCACCTCGATTTCTGTGCATAAATGATAGCCTCGAAATCTGTGCCTTCCTGTACCTGTACGGATCTCGAAATCTGTGCACTTTCTTGAATTTTGTGCTCTCGATTTTTGTGTTGCTCCTCGATTTCTGTGCTGGAAAATGTTTTCTCTCTCCTGGTTTTGAAATCTCTTCAAACCCTCTCTCTCTCTTTGTTCTTCTCTCTTCAAACTCCTCTCTGAAAAGTGAATAATGAATCATTGAATGCCTTGCCCTAGTCCTTTTTGTTCATGGTAACTTCCTCTTTCAATGTAATGGTCAAGATTAGATTAGATGAAGGGTTCACATTAAATGCTCCATTAATTAATTAATTAAATGGCATTTAGTGCACCTCATATTATTTAATAAAGTTAGAACAACCCCTTTTAATTTAAGCACTCACTTAACTTTAATTTAAATATGAACTTAGGAAAACCATTACTTAACCTTTTTAACGAAGTCACTTTAAAAACATAAAGTACCTCACACTTCATTAAATGCTCATGACTAGAGGTCACCATTTAAAGTGTCCTTGTCCACCCCAAGGCAAGTCTAGGTGGACAAACACTCCCTCTTACCGAGGAAGGTGTTTTTCACCACTCGCAACTTATCTCTGAAGTAGACATGCTTCCCTCTACCCAAAGCTTTCGTGAGAATGTCAACCACTTACTCATCTGTAGAGACATACTGCAACTGTACATCCCCTCTCTGAACATAGTCTCTGATAAAGTGATATCTGAACTCTATATGCTTCGATCTGTCATGAAATATTGGATTCTTAGAGAGATTGATGCAACTCTGATTATCACAATGTATAACTGTAGGACTCAGCTCCATATCAAACAAGTCTACCATCAACTTGCGAAGCCACAAAGCCTCACAACTAGCCTGACTCATTGCCATATACTCAGCCTCAGCAGAACTCAATGCCACAGACTTTTGCTTCTTGTTGAACCACGACATAACTGCCGAATCCAAGGTGAAGCAACAACCAGAAGTGTTCTTTCGGTTCGAAACACTACCTGCCCAATCTGAATCTGTAAAGCCAACCAATCCCATTCCACCAGATCTCCTGTAGTCCAATCCATAATCAACTGTGCCAACAAGATATCTCAATATGTGTTTTGTGGCAGTATAATGCACTCTCCTGGGCTCCACCATGGACTGACTGAGAGTGCTGACCACAAAACTCATATCTGGTCTGGTGTTGACCACATACATCAACGAACCAATGAGTTGACGATATAAAGTAGGGTCCACCAACTCTCCCTCAGAAGCATGAAGCTTTGTCCAGTTGGTGATCATGGGTGTAGACATAGGTCTGCAATCAGTCACCTAAAATCTCTTCAGAACATTTGCAGCATATTTTCCCTGCCCCAGGAAAACATGTCCATCTTCCTGCCAAACCTCCATCCCCAAATAATAGTGCATCAGCCCAAGGTCAGTCATCTCGAACTCTGAAGCAAGATCCTTCTTGCAAGCATCAATCAGGTGCTCTCCCCCAGTAATGAACAAGTCATCAACATATAGCAGAAGAATGAGCAAAACACCACCAACCACAATGTAGTATAGGTTGGGGATTCGCCTCACTCTTCCGAAACCCAATCGAAAGCAAGTAGGAATCGATCCTGGAATACGAAGCTCGAGGGGCTTGCTTTAGACCATACAAGGCCTTTTTCAGCCTGCAAACATGAGAATCTCTTTCATACACCTCAAATCCCCGTGGCTGCTCCAGATACACCTCCTCCTGTAGAAGACTGTTGAGAAAAGCGGTCTTCACATCCATTTGATGGATCCTCCAACCCATCTTTGCCACGACAGAGATCAATGCTCTGATCGAAGAAAATCTGGCTGTTGGCGCAAAGGTCTCATCATAGTCAACTCCCTTTACCTTTGAGAACCCACGCGCAACAAAACGAGCTTTGTACTTCTCTATGCTGCCATCTGCAACATGCTTTATCTTGTAAAGCCACTTTGAAGTCACAAGTGACTTCCCCTCTGGTCTCAAAACCACTTCCCACACCCCATTCTTCATGATGGAATTGTACTCTTCCATCATGGCATCTCTCCAAACCTGGTGTATGGAAGCCTCCTCATAAGTAGTCGGTACGGTATCATGCAAGCTAGTCACCTGTGCCATATAGCTGGAAAACCTCTCAGGTGCCCTGCTCTCTCGAACCTCCCTCATAGGTGGTCCAACAGACTCCTTTGCTTCCTTCATAAGCTTTTTAAGCCAACTTGGCTTTCTCGTCTTGGAGGAAGCATCCTGTCTCAGACTCTCCTCTACATCCTCATCAGACACCTGTCTCCCTGAAGAAGTACCAACAACTTGAGAACCTGTCCCTGGTGAACCTAAACTTGTACCAAGAGTACCTGAATCACCTGAAGGTGTAACCTATGAACCTGTCTCTGTACCAGAAGCCCTTGTGGACTGAGCCCCTGAAACCGATAAACCTATAACCTGTGACCCAGTCACTCCTGAAACCGGTGACCCTGTGCTTTGACTCGCTGAACTCTGAGCTGTCACCTGTGGAGTACTCTACTGCTCCTCTATCTCAGAATCTAGAGATCTCCTGAAGGCTTTCTCCTCCTCAAACTTCACCTCCCTCCTCACCACATCTTTCCTCTGTGTAGGAAGGTATATGTGAAAAGCCTTCGAAGTCTCGTCATAACCAACAAAGATACCCCTCGCCTGTAGCCTCCAACTTTGTCCTCTTCTCAGAAGGGACATGTGAGTATGTAAGGAAACCAAAAATACGAAAGTTTCCTATCTCAGGCACTTTTCCTGTGAACATCTCCTCAGGAGTTTTGCACCCCGAGGCACGGTGCAGAATCCTATTCAGAACATAAACAACAGTGCTACAGGTCTCTGCCCATAGAAAGAAAGGAAGACTCTGATCATGCAACATGGCTCTAGCTGCACCCACTATCGAATGATTCTTCCTTTTTGCCACTCCATTTTGCTGTGGAGTGTAAGGAACTATCAACCGCCTCTTGATCCCCTCCTACCGATAATACTCATCGAATGCATGTGAAGTATACTCACCCCCATTGTCTGACCGAAGTACCTTGATCTTCTTTCCTGTCTGGTTCTCCACAAGAGCTTTGAACTCTTGGAACTGAAGCAAGACTTCCTCTGAACTTTTGCTTCTAAGGAAATAGATCCAGGTCTTCCTGGAAAAGTCATCGATGAATGTGACATAATAATCATATCCTGTCAAAGAGGTAGATGACATGGGACCACACAGATCTGAATGAACTGACTGAAGCACTCCCTTTGATCTGGAATCACTGCTTGGAAAAGCAGTCTTGGTGTACTTTCCCAAAGCACACCCTCTACAAACACCGCTAGACTCTGTGCTGAACTTTGGCATACTTGTAGTTATCTCTCTTAGCATCCTCAAAGCTGGATGGTGAAGGTGGTCCATCCTCCTGTGCCATAACTCACACAACTCGTTGCTACTCTAAGTGTGTGACAGTGCATGTTGTGGCTCGAAGAGAAGCTTGTACAGTTTCCCGCCTCTGATTCCAATCGCACGTGAATCAGATGGACTTGCTACCTTGGGAAAGATGTGAACTTTCCCATCAAGGACATATACAACGACATACAATACATCCTTCAGGGACATACAATACATCCTTCAGAAACAGAGGCTGCATGGACTCCCTGTCAAAACGGAGAGTCCCATGCTCAATTGCGCTCACCACTTTGTCATCTCCCAATTCAACCTGCAGCTCCAAATCTGTCTGTGACATCTTGCAAAATATATCTCGATCACCTGTCATGTGACTCGAAGCTCCACTATCAATGAACCAAGTGGAGAAAGTAGTGGTAGCACTCAACGAATGCCCAACAATCATGGAATGCTCCATTTGGTCTTGAAAGTCCCTGCTGGTGATAGAAGATGCTCTCTCAACACTAACACCTGCAAAGAGAGAAAAGTCTCTCTCAAATCTCACAGCAAACTCATCAATCTCTGCTGAAGCTGCTGTCTGCTTGTTATCACATATATAGTAGTCAGGCTACCATATTCTATTTTTCAGACACAGTACATTTTTCAGCCAAATCTCTTACATTATGAGATGCTGAGATGAGCATTTTTGATGGATCATGTTTATATTAGTGGACTATTGTACTCTCCCATGTCAGGACTGAGTCAATGAAATGCTAAAATACTCCTTGAAGAGTATAAGAAAAGGTCCAAAAAAGCAACGATTAAAAATATGCTGACCTTGTAAAAATATGTCCCGGATGAAAGCTGCGATTAGCTGTGCTTTTAAGCACTGGTGAAGTCCCAAAGCGTCATATAGGGCAAAAAGGCCATGGAATAAAATGATGGTCCTAATGAACTTGGATCAATCTTGATGTAGTTATGATGCCTAAGTTGAATAAACACTCTCTAAACAACTCACCCATTTGTGAGGCACTGCCATTCCTTGTGTTGTTTGTCCGACATTGGTTATAGTGAGTATTCCCTTTCCATTATCCAAAGTGTCATGATGTTGCGTAGAAAGTCATCCTTTGCCTTAGCCTTGTCATTTTCACCCTTCACCCTTCACTAGCAAATTGGCTACAGCTATGAAGTGAGTATAGTCTTGAAAGTCTAAGTCTGAGTAATAATAAATAAAGCCTTATATATATGTATTGGTTGATGTACCGCTAGTGAAATGAATGCTACTTGTTGTGATTATTACTTGAATGAGTTGTAGAGCATGTCTTAGCCTTTTACACTTGCAGCAGATGGATGACAGTCTGAGTTATTATTGGTGTCTGATCAATTACAGATTGTTATATTGTTTATTGGATATGATTGATGATCAGATAGAGACCTATGAGGGGTATGAGTATACACCTTAGATGGATTTGGACTCTCTAAGTCTAATGAGACAGTTTATTTCCTGTTCCGGGCACTTGTAGATATGATCAGGCTCATTCTGTCTCTTTGATGCAGTTTTTCTTCACAGGTTGATATGTTTGAGCAGGGAGATGTTTTAGTTGGATCTTCTAGGGCGTTGTATGGGCATAGGGGGTGCAGCCACTTGTTTGTACCATTGTACCCCCATCCCAGAGAGCCTAGTGGGCTTAGTTTGACAACGCAGGCACCCTAGGAGGCTGTTTTGGCAGGATCACGTTTCCCGAGGCAGATTAAAAATGATTAAATGGCTTTTGAAGAAATCGAGTTGGGCTACTGAGGTAAAGAAATGGCATGGGATGAGTCACAATGATGAGAGTGATGTCTTCCACACCTTCTCTAGTAGTTGCAGCACCTGATTGGGCCCACACCTATTTTTGGGCATTTTTACATTATTTTCTGGAGCTTTTGGAAGGCTCACGATTTCCTCAAGAAGGCATAAAGTCAAAGAATTAAATTGTTATCTTATTTTATTGTGCCATGGGGACACCCAGAGGGAGTTAGTCAAACACTCCTTGGACCCACCATGTGCTTTCATTTATTTCTTGTTGAGTGGTTTACCTTTTTATGGGTGGTTTAGTCCACTTTGGTAAATTATGGTTATATTGATCCATGTATTGTATGTTGAGCTCATCTCAACCATTGATTAGAACATTTCATCTTTTAATCTTAGCCACTCGTTTTGAAATTTTCTGGATCTGCTTTGCATCCGATGTTCTCAAATGGTGATTGGATGATCTTCAGCTTCCTAGCATTGTGGAAATTCTTGTGAGATCTATATTTTTTGCTATCACTGTTTTGTCTACAGGAGGGTGTTTTGGTTGGAGCGTTTTTGCAGGGGGACCTCATCTTGCTCGATTTTCTTCGTCTTGGATCAGGGGGTTTTCATTAGTTTCATTGTGATCTATGATTACTTCGTTTTACTTTCTTGTAGCATTTGGTTTCTTTATCTTGTATTGACAAATCTGATATTGTTGACGTTTGCTCATGCAGGGTAGGGGGCGCATTGGTGGCTTGGAGCTTGCATATGCCATAGAAATCTCTTGGATTTTGCAGAATTGATCGGAATAGGAAAGATCATCACTGTAAAAGACTTCTACAAGGTTTTCCAGGTAAGATCTAACAGGTAAGTCTCTTCTTTTCAGATCTTATTCCATTGTACCTTGCTTTACTTCAAATTTTCTGAAAACTCCTAAATACTAAAAACCCTAAAAAAGCAATAAATCTGGGAATCGTCCGATCTTTGGCCAAACCATTTCTAGGTTTCATAGATCGGGCCTCCCCTTCACCAAATCAATTGCAACGCTGGTTAAACTCCTGCTGGTTTGACCTAGATCTGGTTTTTAGCTAGAAAACTGCATAACCCCCCACTAAAAATTTGACCTGCTAGGGTTTTTATTTTTTCTGAATTCTGACTTCACAGACGGATATATCAGGTCCCACACAGTCCAAATCAACCCCAACGCTGTCCAAATTCTTGGTAGTTTGACCTAGATCTGAGTTTTTGACTGAAACAGCCCTAGCGCCCTCACTGAAAATTGGACTTTTCTGGATTTGACATTTTTTTCTTCTTCTGAAATCTGACAAGATAGGCTGATAGATCAGGGCCTAAGCACTCCAGAACAACCCCGACGCTGAGCTAGTTCTTTCCGGTTTGCCCTAGATCTGAAAAATTGGTTTTCAACCCCCCTAGCCCCCTCATCAGATTTTGACTTTTCCAGATCTGATTTTTCTGCTGATTTTTTGATTTGGGTTTGTAGATCAGGTTACCCTGACCTCATTTCTCCTTCAACGCTGAGTTGTCAGCCTCCAGGTGACCCTAGAACTGCAGATCTGCTTCCCCAAGCCCTAGCGCTAGCTCTCCATTAAGTGGGATTTCTTGTAACTTGATTTTTTCGGGCTAACTCCTTTTTGGGTCCATAGATCAAGGCAAGCTTGACAAACTCGTCGAAAAATCGAAAAAAATAAAAAAAGTCGTGCTTTTTTCCCCTGGCCGATTTTTCGCTGAGGAAAAAGCGCGATTTTCTAAAAAATTGTGAGAGCGCGACTTTTGGGAAAAACTTGCGGGTCGATGTAAAAAATCGCCCAGGTAGGCAATCCGCGGCCTAGTAAAGGAAAAAAACGGTTTTTTTTTGGTCATTTGGCAAATGACTTGTTGGAAGTGGAGGAGAAGGGCTTGAGGAGACCACGAACACCTTTGGAGGCTTTCAAACACCATTTAGCATCTCAACCAAGGATTTTTGTGGAGCAAGTGTTGAAGGCATGTGCATTTTATCCATTGTTTTTCTATCTTTTCCATGGACTGTTTGAAAGATTTCTTGCATATTTGTTTTACTATTTCGTTGCCTATTTCTTGCATATTTCTTTGCTATTTGTTTTTACTATTTTGCCATTGATTTCCATGCCCCAAAAAATGAAAAACAGTCCCAATTTAAATGGGAGTTTTAAAAAATTAGAATGGAAAATAGCATGCTTGTTTTTTTACTTCTTAGCCACCCTCTTTTTCTTATCTTTCATGGCTTAAAATCTAAATTTAGAGGTATGATTTTTTAAGCTAGAATGTTGCTATTATTTTCCAATGGAGTTTAATGTAATTTTTTTTGTTTTTGTGCCCTAGGGTTGCATTTGAGTTGAAGGCTTGAAGCATTCCAATTGCAAAAATGCCAAAGATATTGGACCCATTTTGGCAGTATGGTGAGCCCGAGGATGGCAACAATAGGCAAAATTTGACTTGCAAATTATGTGGGCGTCACATGTCGAGAGGGGTTAACAGGTTGAAATACCATTTAGCCAAACTACCTGGCCATGATGTTGGCCTTTGTACAGCAGTGACCCCAGAAATCATGAGATCTGCCCATGATGCCATCCATGAAAAAATGAGAGAAGGATGAGATCGCTGCAAATAGAGCTGAGCTTGCAGCTTTTGGCCAAGCAAGAAGTTTAGGTGCATCTTTATCTACCACTATCGGTGAGGGTAGTGGGAGGGGCTCCACAGCTTCACCTCTTGGGAGGGCGGGGCTCACATCCCATTATGTTGGACCAGGCTCACAACCTTCTATCAAGTCAGTTATAAAGAAATCGGAAAAAGGTAGAAGCGGATAGGGTAATGGGAAGGTGTCTTTATTGGAGTCACATACCTCTGAGCGTTGTTAAAAACAATCCATTTTGGTAGCTGATGTGTGATGCCATTGCAGTAGTTGGCCCAACTTATAAAAGTGCCACCTTTGAGGAGTTGCGGGGCCCAATCCTTCAAGCAGAAAAGATGGACATCGGTGCTAGGTTGGCAGAGTTCAGGCAGTCATGGGAGAGCACTGGATGCACAGTCATGTCAGATGGGTGGACAGACGGTAAGGGTAGAAGCCTTATCAACTTCTTGGTACATTGTCCTAAAGGTACCATGTTTGTAAAATCAGTTGATGCATCGACACATGTAAAAGATGCGACACTTTTATGTGAGTTGATGGATGGGTTCATCCAAGATATTGGGGCGCACAATGTTGTGCAAGTTATTTCAGATAATGCAGCTAATTATGTGGCTGCTGGCAGGATGCTTATGGATAGGTATCCCTCTTAGTCTCATGAGGAGGCACACTAAAAACAAGGAGTTGAAGCATCCTGCAATCATGCGTTTTGCCACCACATTTATTACTCTTCAGTCTTTGCTTCAATGTCAGTTTGAGTTGAAGCAAATGTTTGTTTGTGATGAGTGGCGTGATTGTGCTTACAGCAGGAGAGAGGATGGGAAAACCATTGCCAAGATGGTGCACACTGAGGCCTTCTGGGAAGGAATGGAGGAAGTGTGCTCGGTTAGTGAACCTTTAGTGAGGGTTCTGCGACTTGTTGATGGTGATAAGCCCACAATGGGCTATTTATATGAGGCCATGGATAGGGCCAAAGAGACCATTCGGAATTTCTATGTGGGAAAGGGTACCCAAGGGCATGACAAGCACATGTTGTTATGGGAGTTGATTGATACTCGATGGACTGGGATGCTTCATCGACCCATTCATGCAGCAGGACTCTTCCTCAACCCCGCATTTGCCTACAAATGCAATTTTGATTTTGATGGTGAGGTTTTGGAGGGGCTTCTCACTTGTATTCAGAGGATGATACCTGATTATGACACTCGCAATGCAGTTAATCGCGAGATAGAGGTGTATCGGGATGGTACTGGAGTATTTGGCTTTGCTAATGCTATTCGTGACAGGACCGAATTCGTGCCAGGTAAATTATTAACTTATTAGACCGTTTTAAGTTTTCACCTTTATTTGAAAGATTAATTATGATTTATTTATATTTATTTCTTGTTTGGTGACATGTAGCCACTTGGTGGCGAACCTATGGTGTGAGGACACCGAATTTACGGAAATTTGCCATCAGAATCCTTAGCCAAACCTGTACAGCCTCGGGATGTGAGCGGAATTGGAGTGTATTTGAAAAAATACATGCAAAGAGACGAAGAAGGTTAGAAACTTGGAACTTAGAATTTGAACAAAGCAATTGCATTTAAATGTTTAATGCAATTTATGAATCTACGATCCTCTAGACTCTAAATTTTTTTTATTACCCTCTTACAGGTTGGAGTTCACACGTCTTAATGACTTGGTGTATGTTCATTACAACCTCCGCTTGTGGATGGCACAGATACAGAAAGAACCAAATGCAAATGCCATCTCCTTGGACAATATTGATATATTGTCGAAGTGGAGGGTGAAGATTGAGACTCCTATCATGGAGGAGGCACCTGCATGGCAAGAGGAGGGGCAAGTGGAGGAGGAGGAAGAGGAGGAGGAGGAGGAGGTGGTTGGAGGCACCATGGAGGGTGATGTGTTAGCATCGCCACCACCTTCTGCACCGCTTGATACATCTAGTCCTCCATCCATCACTCAGCATCGAGTATTAGATGTAGGCTCAGGGCCTTCTACTGCTACTTCTAGTGCTAGGGGCAGGCCTGACAAAAGACCCATAATATTTTCCCGTAAAAGTGGAAGAGGGCATTGATATTAGATAGCTAGATGCTAGTTTTCCTCAGATACATTTATATATGTGATGTCATTTTGTATTGTTTAAACTTTATACACTTTTGAGTCCTTGATTGGACAACTATGATGTTTCAGACTTTCAGTATCAACTTCGATGTATCGTTTTATATTTGGCATGACTACATGATGATGATATATATCAGTGCTTTCTTCATATTTATGTTCCAATATGTTTTTCTGATGTTATTATTGCTTTATATGTTTAAAATTCTAAAAAAAATGCATGTATTTTCTATTTTTTAATGTTTGCTGACTTTTGCCGATTTTTCTCTATTTTTTCGCTGATGTTGCTGAGAAGTTGTAATCAAGACCCTTGCCGACTTTTTGCCGAGGCCGACTTTTTCAACATTGGATCAAGGTATATCCTAGGTGGGTTCACTGAAACATTGGGTTGATGCTGACTCCATTGCCCAATGCACATAAGGCACTGATCTCTTAGCTGGCGCTAGCCTTAACTTGACCTCACTCCCATTCCCTTTGCCAACACTCATTTGATAACTCAAGTCACTTACCTTTCATTGAGTATGTCTCCTTGGTACTAGACGGTCCCAACTCTGTCCTTGCTTACCCTGTCACAGTTACGTTTCCCAAGATAGTGGTCATCTCCATCACTTGCTAGTACCCAAACCCTCGAGCTAGGGTTTCCATTTACCTTGCTTCTTACATACCTCAAAGCCCCATTTGATCTATTCTGGTGTCTAGGTCTGATCTCTCCTGTCGGGAGCAGATCCGGGTCTCCCCCATTGTTGTCTTGGACTAGGATAACATAAAGTGAAGGCTGCCTTGATTGGCGTGACAACCATCCATTTGGGAGTCTAGGCAGTCGTGGTTCCACCCCTTGGTTGCTTGCCCCTCTACCATCCATCCTGGATCCACCTCCCACATGCAACTACAAGGCAGGTGATAACATTTTGGCGCCGTTGCCAGGGAGGTAGAGGCCTACCTTGGTTCAACATACCTCACCTTTCCCTACGACATATCTTTTATTGGTGAATTACTTGTGTGGTTCACCTGGCGACTCCACCCCGCGACTCCACTGAGGATCGTACCCAACATATTAATCTTAAGTTCTTAGAGCATACCTTAAATCATAATGAATTCAGATGTATTTTCGAGGCACATGAAGGAAGTAACCAAAAAACATGATTGAAAATACAAGACAAATAGATGAAAGGAATAGATGGAGGTCAGACTACGGGTATGAGGATCATCTCGAGCATGATTATGGGTATGAATCTAGTTATCACAATCTTTATGACACCCACCAACTTCCTCACCCATGCAATAAAGATTTCCCGACCATCCCGAGTGGATCTGTAAGTTGACATGAACCTAGAAGATAGTCCCAGTCAAAGCCTTATAGCCAAGTAGCCAGAGCTATTAAAAAACAAGACAAACGGTCTCCTTTTGACTTTTCTGAAATACCGGGAGCACCTCATCCTATGCCAAACGATTACACTAGGAGGTTGACCCAGTTTAGTGGAAAGAATGATGTATCTATTGAAAGTCATTTGGACATTCTCTGGGATTACATGGAATCTAGAGGTGTAGACAATGAAGATGTTTATATGCGAGCCTTAGGAGAATCCTTGCAAGGGGATATTCAACTATGGTTTGATCATTTAGCACCAGGATCCGTCATCGGGTATGACATGTTCACAGATTTGTTAATCGATAGTTGGAGTAGGAACACTGATGATTCTTTAGAGTGTGAATCTAGCAATGATTATAATCAGTATATTGGCAATTTGCTTTCTCAATTGGATCATTCCTCTCTTGAAATGTTCCAAATTATGAGCGTGCATGCAATCCATAAGAATGTTACAGAGTACTTTGAGGATAATGTTTCAAAACCCCGTGCTGAAATTAAGAGGGATATCAATCAAATCATACAAGATACTTTGTTATTATTACCTGAAGCAGTCACAGAGCAAATCCTGGATTTGATCCGTGGAAGGGAACCTGATCACCATCAAGAAGCATCCATAGTTGAACCTTCCATTTGTGAGTCCATTAAAGAGCCTTTAGAAGAGGAACTCCATAGTCATTGTCTAATAGATGATAATTTGAGTCAGTATCCAACCTATCCGAATCTGGATTTAGACCTTGATCATATCACTGTAAAAGAAGAAAAGGTAGAAATTAATAAAACTTCCGTTGAAGAGAAATCATGTGGTCATATTGTAGTTAAAGACCAAGTTTGTGAGGATAGAAATGAACATAGTAATGTTTTTCCTTATCAAATGAATCATGATGATCATTTATCCTCAGTTGAATGTAATGAACAATCTCAAGAAGAGCAACCACATGATGATGATATACTAGTAAGCGGGATTGACTTAGAACCTTCTTTGTCACATCTTTTGAACTGGAATCTGTGTCCCAATAATCATCAAGAGCCTCCAAGGAATGATTCTTTTAATGTTGTTACTATTCCCCGTCATATTTTTGATCAAGGTGATTTGGTTGAGGAGATTAATCATAGTGAGTCTAGTTCTTGGAATGTTAGTTTTAATCTTGCCAATCTCTCTAGCAAATGTCCCATATCACATGGAAGATTGGTGTTAACATCTTTAGGTGATACAAATCAAGTCTCAATTTGTCAATCCACCCTCCCATCCCAGCTTTTGAAGTCCTCTATGGTATCATGCGGTGCAGAGTCTTGAAAGGGCCAAATGGTAAATGGTAAAACATTTTATCTCCTTTCATCCTTGGCGCAAAATGTTTGCAACTTTGCTAATTTCTTCGATTGGGTGAATGAAAAGCTCTATAAAGACCAATTCCATATTTTCTCATTTTATAAGCAACAAATGGGGTTAATCTCAATTTCTGGTTTAATGATTTCTAATTTGTCCCTATTTTGCTTCACCATTGATCATGATGTGAGTATGATTGAGTGTGCTAACCAGAAAGAGGGCGGAAGAAATGATGGCCTAGGGGGGATGAATCATGTATCGTATTCTTTTATTTCATCAAATTCAAACTTGCATAAATTTTATGATCCTATCGATCTATGGGTAGAAGAAGTTTGCAACAATCAATCTCATCCCTGGCATGATTTCATTTCTCTTCATCCATGTCTTTCTTTAATTTTCAAACAACAAGTTATAATGGCTTCAATTTTCATTCACATTGCTCACAAGCCATCTTTGATTTGTTGTATCATTAACTGTAAAGAAAGCTCAATAGGTTCGTTCAGCAAGTGGTTGCATTGGATTTATGATTTTACCTAACACTTGTCTAAATTTGTTAGAGTAGGGTAGGTAGGATGAATAAGCCTTTCCCGGCAGTAGTATAGAATCTTGCTTGATTGTCTGCAGCTCACCTTTGAAGCTATTAGTGTAATTCTGTTTTCCTGCAAAATACAAAATCAAACTTTTATTGAAAGTTATGGTTATAGATTAGATTTATTTTTGTTTTTTCATGCATCTTTATTTTCAGTTTTTTATATATTATCCACATGTTGTTCTGACGACCGGTCTGTGAGTTTGGTATAGCTCTGGACATGTTGCAGGTAGTCAGGTACATTCTTGGTAGCGGTTGCAGAGTTGGATGGATTGATCGAGGATGCGAGAAGAAGAGTGCGAGTACCAGAGATTCTGAGGTTCTCAAGCTCTCTTTTCAGTAGAGCACTTGTCCCAGCTAGAGCTAGATGTTATCACATATATAGTAGCCAGGCTACCATATTCTATTTTTTAGACAGTACATTTTTCAGCCAAATCTCTTACATTATGAGATGCTGAGATGAGCATTTTTGATGGATCATGTTTATATTAGTGGACTATTGTACTCTCTCATGTCAGGACTGAGTCTCAGGACACTCAGATTTGAGGACCGATGTAGCCATTTATGTCATTACAGAGCAGTCATTGATGCCTAGTTTTATATCAGTTCTTTCTCATTGGACAGATGGTGTCTCAGATGGATTATATTGCATGATTATGACTCAACATTTTATATTGTGTTATGGTTATTATTGCTCTTATACTGATTCTTGTGGCATGTATTGACTTGTGGTATCATGATCTGGCGGTCACAATTATATGGACTTGGTTGTATCTTGTACTATGTATTGATGTCCCTACTTAGACTTGGAAGTTCTTGATCTATACTCATTGGTTTTACCCTCCTTAGGGAGAATAGAGGTAGTCATTCCCACCATTGTTTTGGCTTGCTAGTGTTGGCTCCATCATTCATTGTCTTCACCCATCCATTACCTTCCAGTATTAGTTTTCAACCCCACTGACTTCTTGACTTATGGCATGGAGGATTTTTCTCCCCGCTAGAACTTTTGTTGGACAAGCCTCCCTGTCTCTATTGTGTCTCGGCTTTGAGTTGGTGACAGAACTTGCCTTTGGTAAGTTGGATAGTATGCCTAAATCATTTTGGTCGGTTGTCCCGATGTTTGGCACTGTGCAGAACTCCCCCTAGTCACTTGAGATGTTGTTGGCTAAAACTGAAAGCTCATGTACTACCTGTGTTGAAAATATTGAATATGCGCCCATGAAAAATGAAAATTATAAAACTGTGTTTTTTAACATATGTAACAAGGGCAAGAGCAATGAAATGCTAAAATACTCCTTGAAGAGTATTAGAAAAGGTCCAAAAAAGCAACGATTAAAAATATGCTGACCTTATAAAAATATGTCCCGGATGAAAGCTGCGATTAGCTGTGCTTTTAAGCACTGGTGAAGTCCCAAAGGGCCATATAGGGCAAAAAGGCCATGGAATGAAATGATGGTCCTAATGAACTTGGATCAATCTTGATGTAGTCATGATGCCTAAGTTGAATAAGCACTCTCTAAACAACTCACCCATTTGTGAGGCACTGCTATTCCTTGTGTTGTTGTTTGTCCGACATTGGTTATAGTGAGTATTCCCTTTCCATTATCCAAAGTGTCATGATGTTGAGTAGGAAGTCATCCTTTGCCTTAGCCTTGTCATTTTCACCCTTCACCCTTCACTAGCAAATTGGCTACAACTATGAAGTGAGTATAGTCTTGAAAGTCTAAGTCTGAGTAATAATAAATAAAGCCTTATATATGTATTGGTTGATGTACCGCTAGTGAAATGAATGCTACTTGTTGTGATTGTTACTTGAATGAGTTGTAGAGCATGTCTTAGCCTTTTACACTTGCAGCAGATGGATAACAGTCTGAGTTATTATTGGTGTCTGATCAGTTACAGATTGTTATATTGTTTATTGGATATGATTGATGATCAGATAGAGACCTATGAGGGGTATGAGTATACACCTTAGATGGATTTGGACTCTCTGAGTTTAATGAGACAGTTTATTTCCAGTTCTGGGCATTGGTAGATATGATCAGGCTCATTCTGCCTCTTTGATGCAGTTTTTCTTCACAGGTTGATATGTTTGAGTAGGGATATGTTTTAGTTGGATCTCCTAGGGCGTTGTATGGGTATAAGGGGGTGCAACTACTTGTTTGTACCATTGTACCCCCATCCCAGAAAGCCTGGTGGGCTCAGTTTGACAACGCAGGCACTTTAGGAGGCTGTTTTGGCAGGATCACGTTTCCTGAGGCAGATTAAAAATGATTAAATGGCTATTGAAGAAATTGATTTGGGTTACTGAGGTAAAGAAATGGCATGGGATGAGTCACAATGATGAGAGTGATGTCTTCCACACCTTCTCCAGTAGTTGCAGCACCTGATTGGGCCCACACCTATTTTTGGGCATTTTTATATTATTTTCTGGAGCTTTTGGAAAGCTCACGATTTCCTCAAGAAGGCATAAAGTCAAAGAATTAAATTGTTATATTATTTTATTGTGCCATGGGGACACCCAGAGGGAGTTAGTCAAACACTCCTTGGACCCATCATGTGCTTTCATTTATTTCTTGTTGAGTGGTTTACCTTTTTATGGGTGGTTTAGTCCACTTTGGTAAATTATGGTTATATTGATCCATGTATTGTATGTTGAGCTCATCTCAACCATTGATTAGAACATTTCATATTTTAATCTTAGCCACTCGTTTTGAAAGTGGTTAGGATTCGGTTATGATTGTGGTTCTCTCATTTCTATTTAAAGGAGAGAGCTTCTCATTTGTATGGGGTCTTTGGCTCTTGGATCTGGATAATAGAAATATTTTTTTTGTGGAAATTTTCTGGATCTGCTTTGCATCTGATATTCTCAAATGGTGATTGGAAAATCTTCAGCTTCCTAGTATTGTGGAAATTCTTGTGAGATCTATATTTTTTGCTATAACTATTTTGTCTACAGGAGGGTGTTTTGGCTGGAGCGTTTTTGCAAGGGGACCTCAACTCGCTTGGTTTTCTTCGTCTTGGATCAGGGGGTTTTCATTAGTTTCATTGTGATCTATGATTACTTCGTTTTACTTTCTTGTAGCATTTGGTTTCTTTATCTTGTATTGGCAAATCTGATATTGTTATCGTTTGCTCATGCAGGGTAGGGGGCGCATTGGTGGCTTGGAGCTTGCATATGCCATAGAAATCACTTGGATATGATCGAGATAGCAAAGATCATCACTGTTAAATACTTCTACAAGCTTTTCCAGGTAAGATCTAACAGGTTAGTCTCTTCTTTTTAGATCTTATTCCATTGTACCTTGCTTTACTTCAAATTTTCTGAAAACTCCTAAATACTAAAAACCCTAAAAAAGCAATAAATCTGGGAATCGTCCAATCTCTGGCCAAACCATTTCTGGGTTTCATAGATTGGGCCTCCCCTTCACCCAATCAACTGCAACCCTAGTAAAACTCCTGCTGGTTTGACCTAGATCTGATTTTTAGCCAGAAAATTGCATAACCCCCACTGAAAATTTGACCTGCTAGTGTTTTGATTTTTTTTCTTCTGAATTTTGACTTCATAGACGGATAGATCGGGTCCCACACAGTCCAAATCAACCCCAATGTTGTCCAAATTCTTGGCATTTTGACCTAGATCTGAGTTTTTGACTGAAATAGCCCTAGCGCCCTCACTGAAAACTGGACATTTTCTGAAATCTGACAAGATAGGATGATAGATCAGGGCCTAAGCACTCCAGAACAACCCTAACACTGAGCTAGTTCTTTCCGGTTTGCCCCAGATCTGAAAAATTGGTTTTCAACCCCCCTAGCCCCCTCATCAGATTTTGACTTTTCCAGATCTGATTTTTTTGCTGATTTTCTGATTTGGGTTTGTAGATCAGGTTACCTTGACCTCATTTCTCCTTCAATGCCTGGTTGTCAACCTCCAGGTGACCCTAGAACTGTAGATCTGCTTCCCCAAGCCCTAATGCTAGCACTCCATTGTGCTGGATTTCCTGTAGCCTGATTTTTCCGGGCTAACTCCCTTCTGGGTCCATAGATCAAGGTATATCCCAGGTGGGTTCACTGAAACGTTGAGTTGATGCTGACTCCATTGCCCAATGCACATAAGGCACTGATCTCTTAGCTAGTGCTAGCCCTAAGTTGACCTCACTCCGATTCCCTTTGCCAACACTCATTTGATAACTCAAGTCACTTACCTTTCACTGAGTATGTCTCCTTGGTACTAGATGGTCCCAACTCTGTCCTTGCTTACCCTGTCACAGTTACGTTTCCCAAGATAGTGGTCATCTCCATTAGTTGCTAGTACCCAAACCCTAGAGCTAGGGTTTCCATTTACCTTGCACCTTACATACCTTAAAGCCCCATTTGATCTATTCTGGTGTCTAGGTCTGATCTCTTCTGTTGGGAGCAGATCCGAGTCTCCCCATTGTTGCCTTGGACTAGGATAGCATAAAGTGAAGGATGCCTTGATTGGCGTGACAACCATCCATTTGGGAGTCTAGGCAGTTGTGGTTCCACCCCTTGGTTGCTTGCCCCTCTACCATCCATCCTGGATCCACCTCACACAGGCAACTACAAGGCGGGTGATAACACTGCTGTTTCTTCTCCTTGTTTGGACACTGTCCAGCATAGTGTCCAAGCTTCTCACATGCAAAGCATTTCACTTTGCTCATTTCCTTCTTCTCCTCATCATGCTGTTTGGCTCCATCCTTGGAACCCCTCTTGAACTTCTTCTACTTTTTGCCCTTCGCTGCTAATGCCACATTCTCCTTATCATTTATGTGATATGATGAGCTGCCCTGTAAGTATCCCCTCCGTGTCTCTTCTTGTGTGAGATCATCCCATAATTGATCCCATGTGGGCATGTTCTCCCTACCAATGATAGTCTGCACAAACATTGTCCGTTGATGAGTCACACCATTTAATGTTAAACGCATTATCTGAGCATTTCGTATCATCTCTCCTACAGCTGCAAGCTCATCTCTTACCTGTGTGATCTTGGTAAGATAGGAATCCATGCCTTTGCCTTTTCCCATGTGAACATTCTTCAACTTCTCCCTCAACACCATCTTCCTGTTTTCATTCGAACTCTGGTAAAGATTGGTTAAAGATGTCCACATCTGAAAAGCATGATCTTTTGCTAATATTTGAGGGATTACATGATCCTTCACGACATCAAGTATAACCCTCCTTGCCTTCACATATCTCTTCATGAAAGCAACTTTATCAATCGCATCAGCAGGTACTACTACAGGATTAGCAGTTGTACTGTGAACTATATCCCATAGTTCATTTTCTTCAAGTATCAAACTAATTCTAGCCTTCCATGGGCTAAAACTTGCAGCCCCATCTAACCTGTCTTCAACTCTAAGACCAAACACCATGGCTACAACCTGTAACTTTCAAGATGTTCAAGAATACTTCTCCACAAACCTCTGTTTTTCTGAATATTCAAATTCTGAAATTTTAACTTATGCTTGATACCAAAAGTTTTTGAAAGAACCCCAACCCGGTTTCAAGCCTTTTGGCTTCTCTGCATAGTTTAATGCCCAAGCCCTTCTATGCACAAATTTTAATCAAAATTTGACTGAACTGAAACACATGAAGTTCTTTTTCAAAGTTAAACAATTCAGAAATTTTCTTTTCAAAGCATAATTTCAAACTCAGAAATTTTCAGACAACCAAACACACATGAAAATGACACTGATGTTTTTGACCAATGGTCTAGGAGAAAACCCTTACGGGAAAACCTGTTTCTGAGAGAGAGAGAGATTTATTATTTCTTCGGTAAAATACAGAAATTCAATCAACAATACTTATCAATTTTCTGTCTCGAAATTTGAACCTTTACTGCGGATTTTTCCTCCTCGAAATTTGTGCCAAACTTCAGCCTCGAAATTCGTGCCCATAAACTGCTGTATGGACATAAATTAATTCTGTACCTTTCACCTCCAAATTTGTGCAGAATCCGTACAGTACGGATTTATGTACCTTCACCACGAAATTTGTTGCAAAATCCATACAATACGGATTTCCTCGAATTCTGTGTAGACCGTACAACAAGGTCACCTCGAATTTTGTGCAGAAATGACAGCCTCGAAATCTGTGCCTAAAGCTTTGAAATCTGTGCTTGTCCGTACCTGTACGGATCTCGAAAGCTGTGCACTTTCTTGAATTCTATGCGCTCCTCGATTTCTGTGTTGCTCCTCGAATTCTGTGCGGTTTCTCGATTTCCGTGCTGGAAAATATTTTCTCTCTCCTGGTTTTGAAATCTCTTCAAACCCTCTCTTTCTCTTCTTCTTCTTCTCTCTTCAAACTCCTCTCTGAAAAGTGAATAATGAATCATTGAATGCCTTGTGCTAGCCCTTTTTGTTCATGGTAACTTCCTCTTTCAATCTAATGGTCAAGATTAGATTAGATGAAGGGTTCACATTAAATGCTCCATTAATTAATTAAATGACCTTTAGTGCACCTCATGTCATTTAACAAAGTTAGAACAACCCTTTTTAATTTAATTACTCTCTCAACTTTAATTTAAATATGAACTTAGGAAAACCGTTACTTAACCTTTTTAATGAAGTCACTTTAAAAACATAAAGTACTTCACACTTCATTAAATGCTCATGACTAGAGGTCACCATTTAAAGTGTCCTTGTCCACCCCAAGGCAAGTCTTGGTGGATAAACACTTCCTAGGCAACTTTTCAACAGGTCCAAGGATCATGGTCACAATTGGCATTGTGATAGGAGGAGCAAGAATAGTTACAAATGAAGTATAGTGACATGATGATGCTTGAAGGGTTGATCTTGATGCATGCTATTGCTTACCTTTTATGAATTTACTAAGATGAGTGTTGAAGCATTCCTTAGAGCACCCATAAAGTCTACCATTGCTCTTTCCTAGCTTTGGATATGATTGGCAAAACTGACTTCAGGAAACAATTGTTGTTAATTTCTGATTGGTCGAGTTAAGTTGGTAATTTAGTTGTCAAGATTGTTATCACTGTACAATTGGACAGCTTGAACAAAATATACACAGAAGATATAATTGAAGTGCAATTGTTTAAAGAAAATGCATGCAGAAGGTCCATAATATGCCCGCATCTAGTAGAGTTATGCCCACCATTGTCTGGAAATTGCCCGCAATATAAGTAAAATGACTGCAGTAGTGTACAATATGTTCGCATCTGTCTACACAGATTTGGCAGAGGTCTCCAACTATGCCCGCAAGAGTTCTGGAAAGCTAGAATGCTTGGAGAAACTGAGGTATAATATTCTTCCAGATGTTTTATATGAATGTATAAGATGTTGGAGAAAACAGTACAAATTTCAAACATGATCTCTTTGATTTTGAAGTAAAGAAAATGCCCGCAAACTGTATTAACATGCCTGATTTGCAAATTAAAAGCTCTGAAAATGCCTGCAGGGCAGGGGAAACATGCCCACCAGGCATTTGGGAAGTTGTCAAGCTATAATAAGAATGCCTGCCAATGTCTCAAAATGCCTACATGAGTAAGCAAATGCTTGCAGGAATAGATAAGTCTGGAAGAAGACTTAAGTGGTGAAAGAAAAATGCCTGCAAGAACACACAGTCCTAACATTGGCGGCATTTTGACAAACTCAATATATAGTCCTAGTGAAGCCATCGTATGCATAATATAAAGGCAAATCTATTGGTCATTTTGTATTGAAGTTTTATCATTTCTGAATTCTGATAGAAGTACACTGATCAAATAAAACCTCATGACATGATGAAGTTGGGGAGTTCTTGTTGTAAAGACAGAAGTCCACAGACAAAATGTCTGCATATATGTCTGCCAAGGTCAGGAAACACATTTGAAATGCCCGCAGAAGCTAGGAGTTGCATTGAAAATACCCGCCGAAGCTAGGAGTTGCATTGAATATACCCGCAAGCAAGACATAATGCCCACAATTCTGATATGGAAGATTAAAATGCACGCAGAGGTTGTAAAGAAAGGGCAAGTAGAGTTTACAACTTTGAAAATACACGCATAAGTTGTGACGAGAAAATGCTAGTGTAATATCTTGGGGAGACAAAATGCCCGCAATAGAGAAGTATATGTCCGCAGACTTACACAAATACCAACATGAAAAGGAGATGCCTGCAAAGGTCTGCAAAATGCATGAAAGGAATGAAGTTATGCCTGCGTTACTGGTGAAGATGCCCGCAGGCATAATATAAGTGCTTTCCATGATTCTAAGGACTATTTTGTGACTGAAAAGAACAACTGGTAGCATTCTGGAGACAGTTTTTGTAAAAGGTCTGCTTCTCATATTATATATATAGTGAGGTGCAAATCTCATGTACGGTTTTGTAGAGTGACAGTGAAGACAACTTATCTGTCAACTTTTCCACTATCACCCCCAAAAAACCAAACTCTGCCTTACGTAAAGTTGCCAGAGTACGATTAACCTCTGAATTTGAAATCACTGCTTATATACCTGGTATTGACCATAATTTACAAGAACATTCTGTAGTATTAGTAAGAGGAGGAAGGGTTAAAGATTTACCTGATGTGAGATATCACATTGTTCGAGGAACCCTAGATGCTACTGAAGTAAAAGATTGTCAACAAGGGCGTTCTAGTGCGTTTTATATTCTTACTTATCTAAGGCTTGTATCATTTCATGACAATACCATCTGAATTGCTAGGAACATGTGAAGTATATGGCTAACCTATGAACGAAAGTTTTGTAAAGGGACTAGAGCAGGCTACCGTAAAACAAACGATCTTCTTTTTTTAGGAGATTTGGAACTATTATATGTCCAAGGTTCAATATCAAAATCATTTTCAAAGTTTTCCCTGACTGTTTCACTATATATATATATATATATATAACTCGTTGTTCATAAATACCCTTGAATAGTAAGTTAGGCATTTTTTTATAATACCCTTTTACAACTTTGAAATAACCTTGATACTTATTTCACACTATTCGAATATTCTTTCTTTGCACCCTTTGATATACATATAGTTAAATAAACTATATTACTCCTTTGTAGTTCGTTGACTGTATTTTCTAACATTATAACAAATTATCCAACCAACCGTTGTTTGTCTTCAAATTATCCAACTTACCATCGTTTGACTTTGATTTCCAATAAGGACATTTCAACACCGCTTGGTGGTTTTGAAATTAAAATATTAAGGTGGTTCCACAATGATCCACTACCAAAATATTTACCGGGCTAGTAAAAAGATTATATATATATATATATATATATATATATATATTATCGTGAAGAAGTAAAAAGAAGTTAAAAAAATGGAAGAGGTAGATGCTAATGTTGAGAAAAAAGGAAGATTTTTTGATGCCTTCTCAAAATGGTCTCTCGAGATATTGGAAGTTAAGGGCACAGTTCATGGAAGTGTTGTAATCACAATTTTCCCAACTAACATGGATAATTTTATTGATCTTGAGATTGCTAATCAATTACAAATTGCAGAATCAAGTATAGAGATAAACAAGTGGGACGAAGATCAAATAAACAATTTGCCCTTGAGAATTGACAATTATAATTTTGTATCCCAATTCGTTGTTAGAACTATAGATGATGAAGATATTGACATAATGCTAGGTTTTAACTAGTTGGAAACTTGGGGAACATTTACTTTCAATGCCAAAACTAAATTCGTTACTTTTTTTATCAGAAAAAGAGAATAACATTACAAGACTTCTGTTGAAATATTGTAACTTCGAAGAATATTCTACTTGTATTTTAGTGATGTAACCTAAGGGAGATGTCTTATTTCTCCGTCGGGATGTTACTATTGTATTTGGTCATCATAGAGTCATGAGGTATAACCTCCATTGTAAGTCGGGTCAATAGTACCCTCTTGAATATAATATAATATTGTTTTGTGTCTTCCTAGGTGAAGTCGGCCCAGTAAGTTTGTTGGGGCCGACTTGTTAGGGTAAAAGTCAAGTGATAGAAAGAGTATAAATAGAGGAGTTGTGTTCCTCATTTAAGCACACGCACTCACTTGTGTATAGTGCATATGAGAGAGAGAGATACATATCAGCAAGGAGAAGGAGCACTTGTTTTGGGGTTTTATCTTATACATCTATATAGAGGAAGTTTTGCTGGGTTTTCTTCCCCTTAAGGGTTTCCTAGGATAAATCTGTGTCTATCTTGTGATTGTGTTTCTTTCAGTGATTTCGCATATGGTATTGATGTGAAATTGGATTAAACACCAATAATATCTAGCTAAGCATATGAAATCTTAACATGGTATTAGAGCTAACCTGAATAGAACAATTTTCACAAGGTGAAACTCTCTCTCCTCTCCCTTCGACAAGAAATTAGGGTTTCTTTCATAATTGGAATTTTGGAAATCTGATTGCATAGAAAGTTGCGCCTCCCTAGAGTGCATCTATTGAGACTTAGATCGAAGTTTTTGAGTGGGTGGATCTTCGGGAAATCCAAACCCTGGTTTGGCCTTGAGCCAGAAAACTGTAGAAAACCAGAACCAAAAATTTGCAGAAACTGAAATCTCGCAAGCAAGTTTTGAAGGGTGAAGATTTGGAATCTACAAAAACCAAGTGGAACAACCAACTCGTCTTAGTCAAGCGCATCTCCTGGTAAGGTCGGTATTGCATTTTGAGAAATTTCATTTTTTAGTGACCTCCTGGATAAGATGGCCCCAAGCACTAAGCTTGAGGACAAGCTACAAGGCATAGAAAACTTTCGAGCATGGAAGTATATGATTGGTCTCATTCTTAGAGAGAATGATCTTGAGAAATATATCAAAGAAGAAGTTGCAGAATTAGAAGAAGATGAAGCTAAGGAAAAGCACCAGAAGGACCTAATCAAGGCAATGAGGATCATTGTTGATTCTATCAAAGATCACTTGATCCCTCAAGTGTCATCCAAAGAGACACCAAAGCAAATGTATGCCCTTTCCAGAAGAACATCAACAAAAGGATGAATTTGAGAGCTCAATTGAAGAGTACCAAGATGAGTAAAGGAGAATCCATTCAAACTACTTCACAAGGGTTTCTCAGTTCAAGAAACAACTAGAAGCCATTGGAGACTCCCTTGATGAAGATGAACTAGTTATGACTGCTCTCAATGGTCTCACTAGACCTTGGGATTCATTCATACAGACAGACTATGTGTGCCAAAAAAAAAAGTATGAAGTTTGACATTGTATAGGAAGATTGCATCCAAGAGGAAGTTAGAGTAACTAACAGAGAAACTCTACTCATAGAGGATGATCAAGCCCTAGCCACCCATACCAAAAGAGGAAGAAGACAATCAAGCTTCTAGAAGGAAAGTCACAAGGAGTATCAACCTCCCAAGAGATTTCAAAAGAGAAGAGAAAACAGTCAGAAGAAAGACTACTCCCAATATCAATCTTATAACTGTCACAAGATAAGACACCTTGATAGAGAGTGTCCATTGAAGAAGAAGAACAACAAAAGATATCATGCACATCTAGCTGAAGACGATGATGAAGAAGAAGAAGAAAGACCTCGAAGGAAACAGGCAAAAGAAGATGTAGAGAATATATACTATTCTTTGCACTCTCTGGGGTTGTAATACTTGGAGAAGATACATGGCTTATTGATAATGGTGCTTCAAAGCACATGACAGGACATAAGAAAAGCTTGTCAAGACTTGAAGAGAAGAACTCTCCTCAAAAAGTATCATTAGGAGATGACTATCAATATCCCATCAAAGGTATCGGTGAAGCCTACAAGCTCGACTCTGGAACTCCCATGAAGATGAAGAAAGTACTATATGTACCAGGTTTGAAGAAGAACTTACTTTCCATCTCAACATTAGATAAGAAAGGACATAGAGTTGCTTTTATAGATGGACAAGTACTCATGTGGGCCAAAGAAAAATCAATTGAAGATGTAGTTGCCATTAGTGAAGAAGAAGGAAGATTATATAAACTCAAAGGACATTCGGAAACAACCTTTAAACATGAGATCACTAGTTGAAGTGAACTATGGCATAGAAGGTTTGCTCACATCAACTACAAAGCATTACCCTATGTGAGCAAAGTAGTAACAAGTTTACCAGATTTGAAGATCGATCATGAAGGCACTTGCAAAGGATGTGCAAGAGGAAAGAATATCAAGAATCCATTTCTGAAAAGTGAAACAAAGACTAAGGTACATTGGAATTAATTCATTCTGATGTATGTGGTCCAATGCCCTCCACATCTTTAAGTGGATATGAATATTATGTTACATTTATTGATGACTATTCAAGAAAAACATGGATATACTTCTTGAAAACAAAGACTGAAGTATTTGGGAAATTCAAGGAATTCAAAGCCTTGAAAGAGAACCATTCAGAAAGAAGAATTAAGACACTCAGAATAAATAATGGTGGAGAATATACTTCAAAAGAATTTGAAGCCTTTTGTAAAGAAGCTGGAATCAAGAGGGAACTAACCACTCCCTACAATCCCAAACAGAATGGTGTTGCGGAAAGAAAGAATATGACCATTATTGAAGCAGTGAAGACAATGATACATGATCAAGATCTTCTTGTGCATCTATGGGCTGAAGCAGCAAGAACAACAATTTATGTGCAAAATAGATTATTCCATAGTGCCCTTGGATTCAAGACTCCAGAAGAAATGTACACAGGAAAGAAGCCTGAAGTGAACCATCTCAAGATATTTGGCTGCCCAGTATATGTTCACATTCCAAAAGAGAAGAGAACCAAGTTGGACCCTTCCAGAAAGAAGGGAATATTTGTTGGATACTATGAAGACTCCAAAGCCTTCAGGATATACATTTCAGGATTCCATCACATAGAGATTAGTAGGGATGTAACATTTGACGAAGAAACAACTCTTAATAAATCCAGAAAGTGTCAGCATGAAGATGTACATGAAGAGGATGTACCTTTTAGAAAAGTAGAAGCTGCACCCTCTCCTGAAATAGAAGCATCAGAAGATCATGATATGCTAGAACCTCAAGAATCCCCTACTATGGACATATCACGAAAGAGAAAACCTGCTTGGGTAAGAGAAATCATACAAGAAGCAGAAAAGTATGGACTTCCAGAAGGCTCCACAAGAGCAAGCAAAAGATCAAATCCATTCTCCAATTATGTAGCCTTGACGTGTGATATTGTAGATCAAGAACCTACCAGTTACGAGGAAGCTGTATAGAAGAAAGAATGGGTAGAAGCAATGACGGAAGAATACCAGTTAATAATGAAGAATGATGTTTGGGATATAGTACCCAAACCAGAAAGCAAGAGTGTGGTATCTTCCAAGTGGATCTACAACATATAACAAGCAACTGATGGAAGTATTGAAAAATACAAGGCAAGATTTGTGGCTAGACATTCTCTTAGAAAGAGGGGATTGATTATGAAGAAACATTTGCTCCAGTAGCAAGGTACACTTCCATCAGAACCATCATGGCACTTGCATCCATGATGAAGTGGAATCTACACAAGAGTGTGGTATCTTCCAAGTGGATCTACAACATATAACAAGCAGCTGATGGAAGTATTGAAAAATACAAGGCAAGATTTGTGGCTAGACATTCTCTTAGAAAGAGGGGATTGATTATGAAGAAACATTTGCTCCAGTAGCAAGGTACACTTCCATCAGAACCATCATGGCACTTGCATCCATGATGAAGTGGAATCTACACCAAATGGATGGAAAGACAACCTTCTTGACTGGAGTGATTGAGGAAGAAGTATACATCGAACAACCACAAGGATTTGAAGTCGAAGACAGAGGGACCCACGTATGTAAGTTGAAGAAGGCTCTGCATGGATTGAAGCAAGCTTCTAGAGCTTGGTATGGAAGAATAGATAGCTTCTTGACAAGCTTGGGCTTTTTAAGAGTAAGGCCGACCCTAACCTTTACCTTAAGGTTATGGATGATGAACTTGTCATACTATTACTATATGTGGATGACTTATTCCTGACAGGAAATGAGAAACAGATTGCAGATTGCAAGAATAATCTTGCTGAAGAATCCGAGATGAAAGATCTTGGATTGTTGCACTATTTTCTCGGCCTGGAAGTATGGCAGAGCCCAAAAGGAATCTTTCGGAACCAGGGAAAGTATGTAGTGGAAATCTTAAAAAGATTTGATATATTGGATTGTAAAGCCATGGCCACACCCATGGATACTAACCTGAAGTTGTTATATGATGAATCATCAGAGTTAGTAGACGTGATTCAGTACAGACAGATTATTGGGTCATTGATGTATTTGATGAATACCAGGGCATATATATGCTTTGCTATGAACACCATGAGTCAGTATCTAGTTAAACCTGACATGTTCACCTGATAGCTACAAAGCATGTGATGAGGTACCTGAAAGGTATGATAGACTTTGGACTATACTATGATAGAGATCATGACTACAGATTCTATGGATATATGGATTCAGATTGGGCAGGAAGTGCTGCAGACAGAAAGAGCACCTCAGGTGGATGTTATTGTCTAGGATCCGCCATGATCTCATGGTTTAGCAAGAAATAGTCCAGTGTTGCTCTCAGCACGACTGAAGCAGAGTACATAGCAGCCTGTTCTGCTAGCCATATGGCTTTAGAAGTTGATGTCAGGTCTATTTGACTTGGAGTTGGACACCACAGTGATTCTATGTGACAACTAGAGTTATATAAAGATGACAAAGAATCCCGTGTTCCATGATAAATCAAAGCACATAGAAATCCGATATTTTTACATAAGGGATATGGTACAGAAGGGAGCTATAAAACTCCAGTATGTGAGTATCGATGAGCAAGTTGCTGATGTATTGACCAAACCTCTGTCTCGAGTAAAGTTTGAATACTTCCGTGACAAGCTTGGTATAATCCGAAAGGACCCCCTTGGAAAGGAGGAGTGATGATGAGACTATCACTGTGAATGAGATGGAAGTGATGCGCCAGTACAAAAAAGGCCAAGTGCCCCTGCAAATGCTGATGAGGTCCGACATTTAATTGTGGACGAAAGTATCCTCTCTTGAGGATGGTCTTGCAGACAAGAACACTCTTCTAATGAGAGTGGTCCTAGCCCTTACCGACTGAGGATGGTCCTGCAGACGATGCTCTCTTCTAGAGAGTGATCCTACATTCATTTGTAGGATGGTGTCGTAGACAAGAACACTCTCTTGAGAGTGGTCCTAGCACTAACATGCTAAGGATGGTCTATGATGAGTCCTGCATTCATTTGCGGACAAGCTCTATATTCATTTGCAGATGATGTGGTCCTGCATTCATTTGTAGACGAGATCTGGATTCATTTGCAGACAATATGGTCCTGCATTCATTGCAGACAAGATCTGCATTCATTTGCTGACAATGTGGTCCTGCATTCATTTGCGGACGAGATCTGCATTCATTTGTAGACAATGTGGCCTTGCATTCATTTGCGGACGAGATCTGCTTTGCAGACGATATGGTCCTGCATTCATTTGCGGATAAGATCTGCATTCATTTGCAGACAATATGGTCTTGCATTCATTTGTGGACGATCCAGCTGGTTGATGATGTGGACCCTCCTCGTCAAGGGGGAGTAGGCTGATGAGGATTGCATCATACTTGGACTTGGACATGTTAACTTTTCATATGCTTAGCTAAGACATCAGTACTTCATTTCATTTTCATAACAAAAGCATATAAATAGGATCATTGAAAGATAGACAAGCACAACC
>LPNX010058802.1:421393-451185 GCA_001517045.1 Pseudotsuga menziesii
ACGGGATCATCACAGATGTGGAACTCAGACAATCCTTCCTCTAGGAATTACGGGATCAACACATGTTCTCGAGTACCGAAGTCACCGGATCCGTTTTGAACCGAAGTTCAAGGATGATACAATCCTACCACATTCACAGGGACCGAGATCTCCAGATACATTTTGAACCGAGGTTCAGGGATGATGCAATCCCACCACTTTCACGGGGGCCAAGACCTCTGGATACATTTTGAACCGAGGTTCAGGGATGATGCAATCCACCACTTTCACGGGGGCCGAGACCTCCGGATACATTTTGAACCGAGGTTTAGGGATGATGCAATCCCACCACATTCACGGGGGCCGAGACCTCTGGATACATTTTGAACCGAAGTTAAGGGATCAGGGATGATGCAATCCCACCACATTCACGAAGACCGAAGTCACCGGATCTATTTTGGACAGATGTCCCAGGATGATACAATCCCTCTTCATTCTCGAGGACCGAGGTCACCGGATCACTTTTGGACAGATGTCCCGGGATGATACAATCCCTCTTCATTCTCGAGGACCGAGGTCACCGGATCACTTTTGGACAGATGTCCCGGGATGATACAATCCCTCTTCATTCTCGAGGACCAAGGTCACCGGATCACTTTTGGACAAATCTCCCGGGATGATACAATCCCATTGCAACATCACTACTCCCCCTTTTGAGGAAGGTCTTTTCGAACAACACCAACTTGTCTCGAAAGTGTTCGAACTTTACCCGAGACAGAGACTTCATCAGTACATCATCATTCAAACCATCATCATCTACATCTTCAGTATGTGAATACTGAACTATCACCATCTGTATCTCCAGTATGTGAATACTGAAAGCATCATCATCTATATCTTCAGTATAGAAATACAGAATCATCATCATCTGCATCTACGGTATGTAAATACTGAAACATAATCATCTGCATCTTATCTCGTATGTAGAAATACCGGATTTCTATGTGTTACAATCGAAACACAGGGTTCTCTGTCATCACAAATCTGGTTATCACATAGAATCATTGTAGTATCCATCTTCAGGTCAAAGAGACCTAATATCAGCTTCTGAAGCCATATGACTTCACAACTTAGCAGAGCAATCTGCTATGCATTTTGCTTCAGCCGTGCTACGAGAAGCACTGGACTGTTTCCTGCTAAACCATGAACTCATAGCAGACACCAAACAAAAGCATCTACCTAATGTGCTTTTCCTGTCTGAGATACTTTCAGCCCAATCTGCATTTGTGTAGCCATACAATCTATACTCATGGCTACCATCATAGTATAGACCAAAGTCTATAGTCCCTTTCAGATATCTCATCACATGTTTTGCGGCTACTAGGTGAACTCGTCTTGGTTGAACAAGATATTGACTTAAGGTGTTCACAGCAAAACAAATGTCTGGTCTGGAATTTGTTAAGTACATTAATGACCCAATGATCTGTCTATAATGAGTCACATCCACTAACTCTGATGAGTCATCAGCTTCAGGTTGGAGTCCATGGGTGTGGCCATGACTTTGCATTCCAACATATCAAATCTTTTCAAACTTTGCACTGCATACTTTCCCTAATTGAGAAAGATTCCTTCATATTTCTGGACCTCGGAAATAAAGTATTAGACCAAGGTCTAAATTCTTCAGCAGACATCTTCTTGCATTCTACAATTTGTTTCTCATTCCCTGTCAGAAATAGGTCATCCACATATAATAACAGGATGCCAGGTTCATCTTTTACAACCTTGAGATAAAGGTTAGGATCGACTTTACTCTTGGCAAATCCCATGCTCGTCAGGAAACTATCTATTCTTCCATACCAAGCTCTAGGAGCTTGCTTCAGACCATAGAGGGCCTTCTTCAACTTGCATACGCGAGTCCATCTGTCTTCAACTTCAAATCCTTGTGACAATTCGATGTAAAACTCTTCCTTAATCATACCATTAAGGAAGGCTTGTCTTTACTTCATCATGAAAGAAACTACCATGATAGTTCTGAAGGAAGTATACCTTGCTTCTTGGAGTAAGTGTCTCTTCAGAATTAATTTCCTCGTTCTGAGAGAAGCCACAAGTCTTTCCTTACTTCTATCAGCAACATATTTTATTTTACTGATCCATTTGGAAGATACCACATTCTTGCTTTCTGGTTTGAGTATTATATCCCAAACATCATTCTAGTATCATAACATCTTTCATGAGTTCATCTTGTCAGGTCATCAACATATCCTAGTCTTCTGCATTCAACCTTGAAGGTTGGAACCCACTTTACTCTTGGTAAAGTCTCGATCTATCAAGAAGCTGTCCATCATGTCATACCATGTCGAACTCAGATATCTTCTGTAGTCACTCCCCCTGAAGTGGAGTATCATCTTTCCTCTTCATTCTGTACAGGTGGTTCTATGCTTGACATATACTTCCCTTTATGTCTCGAAATCATATCATATACATCATTCCCCATGATCGAGTGTTATTCTTTGATCATAGCTTCTTTCATAGCATTCTTTTCTTCATCTTGAGTTATCTCTCATACCCATGGTGGTATTCATCCTTCGAGGTGGATCTATTGCTCTCTGAAGCTCTTTCTTCTGTCATGGTGTCTCTGACCCTGGGAGCTTCAGATTCATGTTTATTGGAGTGAATCTTGAATTGTCATCACTTGTTCTTCGGAACAAGTCTCATCCTTCTTTTCACCAGGTTGTACAGGACCTTTCCTACAATTCAAATGCACCAGTTACATGATTAGAACTATAAAACATATGCATAACGACAAATTATTTTAGCCAATACAACATTCATCCATGTCTCACAAAAACTTTCTAGATGTCTTCCATCTGTATCATGACATCATTGAGATTGTGCACTAATCCAATATGTCAGCAAAGAGGTTTGATAAGTAGCAATGGAGAGTTGTATGGCACCATGAGCTACTTAGCCATCACAATCATATTAGTAGTATACAGTCATTAATGCAAACAATCTATCAAGCATAACACATCAACTAAATATAATCAAATGCATAACAAAACAATATCATGCAATGACAATTGAATACTTATTTTTTATTCGTTTCGTGGGTAGACTCCTTGATCCTTCTACTTCATCATCTTCTTCATTCATGACATCATCATTTCTTATCCAAATGATAAGATGGATAAGAGGTTCTTTAAGAATTGAGTTCTTCACATTCCTCATCGCTTGAGGGATCTTCTTTGAATGGTGAGAGCTTGATCTTCAATTGCTTCCATCTTCTTCTTATGAGTCGAGCTTCTTCTTCTTCCCAGAGTCTGTTGAAAGTAATTACTTCCTTTTGGCACACATTCCTTGAATGAATGAATTCTATGATCCTGGGAGACCATTCAAGGTGGCTATCATCACTTCTGCATTCTCCAATTCTTCTTCTACCGCTTCAAGATGTTCTGCATTCTGGATCTTCACATTCTTCACCTATTTTCTCAAAGCCATCTTCTGATTTATGTTCTTATCTTCAAATAGCTTGATCGAGGAATCAAACATCTTCGGTGTCTTTAGGGAAGACACTTGTGGTACAAGTTGATCCGTGATTGAATCAACAATGATCTTCTTGGCCTTGATCAAGTTCTTCTTGTGTAAGGCTTTGAGCCTCATCTCCTTCTGGAACTGGAACCTCTCTACTCATGAAGGTGTCCAATTCATTTTCTTCAGAGAGATCAAATACTTCCATGCTTGGAAGTTGTCAACTTCACCAAGCTTGTCATCAAGCTGATGCGATAAATCACTTTGAAATGAGAACCTCAAATGCAAATAGCAAAAGATTAGATTTTACCGATTTGAGGTGTCTGTCCTGCTTCCGAAGCTGGCTGATCTAGGGTTTGTCAGAGAAACCCTAATTTTCAAAACTTGGAATCTTTCAGATCTGATTGGATAGAAAGATAGATCTCTTCAAATGGAGCTGTCCAATGTACTCCTTTTCCGAAAACAGTGGAGGGAAGCTCCCGGAACAGGAAGCCCTAGTTTTTCAATTTCTTCTGCAGAAATGCCTGTTACTATTTCTGTGATATCTCTGAAGTTACTACTCCTCTGTGTCTGCAATTTTGCACTGAGGTAACCTCGCATGTCCCTGATCCAACACCATAGGTTTCATTAGAATTGGTTTCACCAATTGGGATTTATGATCATTTTCCCAAGGTGACCTGTTACAGGACTGTTCAGAACAGTGAAGTTGTATGGCATTCCACGTGTCACTGGTTCATCTTCAGGTTTTGAAATTCGGACCACAGAAAGTACAGTCCGTGCTCTTTCTGGAACATCTTCAGGAATTCCATTTGGACCTCTGTAGCCCCCAAGCTATAGCAATTTTCCCTAGGTGTCCTGTTTAGGGATGAATTCTGGAAGAGGCTGGAACCCTAACTTGGAGGGATCATAGCTCCTAGAATATAGCGAATCTAAGGCTGAATTTTGGACACAGTGTTCATCAGGATTATATCTTAGGTCTCTGCAATTTTCAGCTCCTGAACCTTCGCCAATATTGGGATGTAGCGAATATACAAAAACTTAGCAGTTTTAGTATTTAGGGTTTTTCTAGCTCCGGGTCAAACTAGGGTTTGACTTTCCCGGAGTTTCACCCAACCAAAAATCTTGATCCAGGTCTCTAAACTTCGATTTTGATGAGGAGAGCAATCCTATGTTGGGCTCACTCAAAAATTCTTCTTCTGCAAGAAGCCCTAATTTCCCACACCGAAAACTGAAGATGCTCAGAATCGAATTCCGCTTCGACAGAAAGATGCGCCCTTCAATGGAGAGTCAGCCTAGCCTTCTTTTGCTGATTGATTGTGGAGAGAGAACCAAAAAGTAAGAAGCCCTAGATTCTATAGCTGCACAATGTCTTCTTTTCAGGGTGGCTCTGATTCCATGTTAACTTTTCATATGCTTAGCTAAGACATCAGTGCTTCATTTCATTTTCATAACAAAAGCATATAAACAGGATCACTGAAAGATAGACAAGCACAACCATACAAAAGGAACACAAAGATTTATCCTGGGAAAACCCTAAAGGGAAAAACCCAGCAAAAGCTTCCTCAATATAGATGCCCCAAAAAGATAAAAGATAAAAGATAAAACCAACAAGGAGATCAAAGCCTGATCCTCCTCCTTCTCCAGCTACTTCTCTTCTCCACTAATGCGCTACACAAGTGAGAGTGTGTGTTCCAAATGAGGAGCACTACACCTCTATTTATATTCATCCGTTCACTTAAGTTAACTCATCTGTCATGTAGGCTCGAGTTAATCATGTAGGCTCGAGTTACACATGTAGGCTCAAGTAATCATATTGGGGTGCTAATGACCCACCTTTACAATTAGAGGGGACTGCCTCATGACTCTTATTAGTTCTTCCGATTAGGAGCATCGGGGTACAAAGTAATACAAGTGGTTCTCCCGGTAGGACCATCGGGGACCACAAAGAAATACATATAGAATATTCTTTGAAGTTACAATATTTCAACAAGTGATAGGGATTGATCATCCCTCAAAGAGATCACGCTTGCTGAAGGTTATGATGCTTTTGACGATGTTATTGATCGACAGATCAAGCACAGATGCAGACGATGAAATTATTGATCTAAAGATCAAGTATGATTGTAGTTAATGATGAGGATCGAGTGTTGCAAAGGATCAAGTGATCAAGTGATGCAAGAAGATGAAGATCAAAGTGTTGCTGCAAACGATCAAGTGATCGAGTGTTGCAAGAAGATGAAGATCAAAGTGTTTCTGCAAAGGATCAAGTGATCGAGTGTTGCAAGAAGATGAAGATCAAAGTGTTGTTGCAAAGAATCAAGCGATCGAGTGTTGCAAGAAGATGAAGATCAAAGTGTTTCTACAAAGGATCAAGTGCTGCAGAAGATGAAGACTCGGTGTTGTAGAAGATGATGTTCAAGTACTGAAGATGTTCCAGTAACTATTCCAGTTGTTGATGATCGTTGAAAACTTCCTATGACGTATAGATGTATTACCTTGACACTGCTAAAGATGCTCTCTCTCCTTGCTCCTATAGTTGATGATGTTGTTGTCAGTAGAATACCCTTCTCGTTAAGGGGGAGTGTTGAAATATTGTAACTTTGAAGAATATTCTAATTGTATTTTATTGATGTAACCCAAGGGAGATGTCTTATTCCTTCGGGATGTTACTATTGTATTTGGTCATCATAGAGTCATGAGGTGTAATATCCCAAATCCTGATATTTTCTATTTCTATGCAAATTTATTGAAACAGCCGGGCATGCAAACTGCCATGCAAAATTTCCCTATTTTATAGCTGAAATTAGGGTTAGGTTTCCAGGATAGAATGAACACCTACCACTGATAAGCCGACTGAATGTGCTCCAGAGAGAATACACATGCAAGATGAGCTGAGCTGATGAAGAAATGACCTTGTTTTCTGCTGCAATACCCCAGATGGCTAAATCAAACAAGTGTGACGTTTTTGCTGAAGGGATGGTCAGTTTCAGCGGGAAATAAGTCGGAAGGAAGGTGTGCCTGTGCCGGAGAGGATGGCCGGAGCATGCAAGAGTTTTGACCTCTCCAGATTCACTAGCGAATTGATTTCCCAGGTTGCTGCTCACGCCCCCACAACCCTTTAAACTGCTGCTTGCTGCCGTGGATGGACAATCTGATAGTTGATAATCATCCAATGCAGTATAGTGATCCTATCAGTGAGGATGCAGGCTGCATGCGGAAGAAATATGGTGATCCAGAGTCTTGGTGAATGACTAGGGTTTCCCAGCTGAATGCCCCCAGCTGTACGAATGAATCTGGATGGTTTATCCTGAAGGAGACTAGGGCAGATGTCTCATTGCCGAAATCCCGTTAGCTGAAGACACTGTCTCCAACCCCAACTACTATGGCTGCACGCTGTGCTGCTTCTCAAGAGCTCCAAAATAATAATCCAAAAGTAAAGTCTCCATTCACTTTATCTTTCTTTTATAACTTTTAACTGCGAAAACCCTAACTTTTGACCTAATTAGGTCACTTTAACTTCTAATTTGCAGTTGACTTGCATGCATGCGCATGGAGACTTAATTGGGTGCATGCATCATTAAATAATGCTTAGATGTCATGCATGTCACTTTTAGGGTTTGCATGCATATCACTTTTAGGGTTTGCATGCATGTGATTTTTAGGGTTTGCATGCATCTCACTTTTAGGGTTTGCATGCATGCCATTTTTAGGGTTTGCATGCATGTCACTTTTGGGAACATTACAGTCCTCCCTTGCCAAAGATTGCTTGTCCTCGAGCAATGCCAACGCAACTCCACAATCAATCAAATTGAACCAACTGAATCCGGGGATGATCCCAGGGTCCCAAATTATCCTAGGAGATCTATAGCACCCTCTGCTCCAAGCACTGCACTCCACGGCACCATCACAAGATATCCCATAGAATCCTCCTATAAGTAGAGTAACTAACCACGGTATAAATAAGGTACCATCACAAGAGACCTCCTGAAAGCATCCTCTAGCAATCACTAAACTGCCAGTCAATGTAATCCCAGGGTCCCAAATCAATATGAGAATTGTAGAGGTCAAAATGCATCCACCGCTACCCTGCGTAGTATCGACACAAGGAGCATCATGTAGACTTCCAAGTAACACCATCAGTAAACACTGTATCCATCCCTCATAAGGTCTTCCACCTGGATTCCAATGCAAACTTATGCATATTTCATCCCAAATATCTGAAGGCTCTTGTGGGACTATACCCTTGGCTAGGAATGTCTTCCCAAGAATCGCCCACTCAATAGGACACCAACTCTTAATCTCTCTCCAATCCAACCCCCAAAAAGTACCTTGTCCATAAGCACCATCACAAGGAATAATCCTACCAAGCTGACATTCTACCCTTCTGATTTCAACTGGAATGCTCATATACTGCTGGTCAATTTCTCGATCCTGGCCAACCTGTAAAAACCATCCACCATTATGCAAAT
The DNA here is from genome assembly GCA_001517045.1 of Pseudotsuga menziesii. Classification (NCBI taxonomy): domain Eukaryota; kingdom Viridiplantae; phylum Streptophyta; class Pinopsida; order Pinales; family Pinaceae; genus Pseudotsuga; species Pseudotsuga menziesii. Next base: position 429,370 of record LPNX010058802.1, read on the forward strand.
GTGGACTCAAGCTACTGCAAGCCTTGTCTATGTACTCCTTAAGAGGACTGCTTTGAAATGCAATAGTATGTTTCTCCTGCTGCCCCATTAAGGAATCTAACTGTTGTTCAATACTAGAAATCTTGACCGCTGACTCGGTACATACAACTCAAAGAACTGTAAGCTCAACATCTCGTTGTACTATGGTGTCTCGGAGTATCTCGGTCCTCTCTTTCATCGCTAGAATGCTTTCTTTAACATGTTCAATCTTCTTTTGGTGACCATCATCTGGAAGCTCTATCTCATGCATGTATAAACTCTCCCTAACCTCCATGTGTGACTGCTCACTGTCTCGACTGCTGTGCTCATTGCCTTGCACCTCATGTATTTCTCCTGTCATAACTGTTTGGATTCCTACTGTAGGTGATAAAGAGTGTACCAACTCCAACTCATCATACGATTTGTCCACAATCTGACTAGTGAATGTGCTTGTGTCGCTAGAATCACAGGATGGCTCATCACATGGCTCATCATGTACTGTTAACTCCAAATGAAGCTCACCAACTACTTGTACTTCATGCTCATCTTTCTTCACTCCCCCAACTATGCCTTTAAGGAGATCCTCATCCAAGTGCAAAGTAACCAATTTAAAGGCATCTGTCCCAATCATGGGGTTGAGCTGGAAGTATGTATCCAACTTTTGCACCCAATTTTGGGTTGGGTCACCCCGGGTACCCTCAAAGGTAGGGATAGTCAGTTTCCCTACGGTGCGCTGTAACTCATAGTTCTGGGTGAATGGCCTATTGTAAGCTCTGGGTTTGTTCTTACTTTTAAAGTGGCAGATTTCAGTGAAGGTCATGGTTGAATGGAAGTCATCTCCTAAAGCTCTATACTCTCTTAGATAGGCACTCATGGATTCTTCTGGTTCTACTTGTGCTAAAGGCACTGTAGCTGGACTATTTAAGAATTGAGGCATGGTAGGTCGGGAAGGCTTGTTGTATATATGGGGATGGCTCTGCATGTTGGTATGTAAGTGCTCCCCACTACTACTGATGGATACCCCATCGCTATTGGGAAACAAGGGACTGTGTGGGGTGGGCCCATTTTTCTCTGTCATTTGCCTAAAGGTACTTATCATTTCTTTTTGCCCAATAGTGAGTTCTTTTATGGTTGATATAAGATTATTGAAAGTTGTTTTATCATCATCGGCCATTGTTTCTTTTCCCTTTCCAAACTGATACTCTCTGTCCCCCAACTCCTCTTCTCTGCTATCACTGTTTCTAAACCTCTGTCTTCGGTAAGTAATGTTGTATGGGTCTTCTGAATTCATTTACAATTTTGCATGCCCACAGCTGGCAAGAAACATGCTCTGATACCACTGTAATATCCCGAATCCTGATATTTTCTATTTTTATGCAAATTTACTAAAACAGCTGGGCATGCAAACTGCCATGCAAAATTTCCCTATTTTACAACTGAAATTAGGGTTAGGGTTTGTAGGATAGAATGAACACTTACCACTGATAAGCCGGTTGAATGTGCTCCAGAGAGAATACACATGCAAGATGAGCTGAGCTGATGAAGAAATGACCTTGTTTTTTGCTGCAATACCCCGGATAGCTAAATCAAACAAGTGTGACGTTTTTGTTGAAGGGATGGTCAGTTTCAACTGGAAATAAGTCGGAAGGAAGGTGTGCCCGTGCCGGAGAGGATGGTTGGAGCATGCAAGAGTTTTGACCTCTCCAGATGCCCTAGCGAATTGATCTCCTAGTTTGCTGCCCACGCCCCCACAACCTTGTAAACTGCTGCTTGCTGCCCCGGGTGGACAATCTGATAGCTGATAATCACCCAATGCAGTAGAGTGATCCTATCAGTGAGGATGTAGGCTACATGCGGAAGAAATATGGTGATCCAGAGTCCTGGTGAATGACTAGGGTTTCCCCAGCGAAATGTCCCCAGCTGTACGGATGAATTTGGATGGTTTATCCTGAAGGAGACTAGGGCAGATGTCTCACTACCGAAATCCCGTTAGCTGAAGACGCTGTTTCCAACCCCAACTGCTATGGCTACACGCTGTGCTGCTTCTCAAGAGCTCCAAAATAATAATCCAAAAGTAAAGTCTCCATTCACTTTATCTTTCTTTTATAACTTTCAACTGCGAAAACCCTAACTTTTGACCTAATTAGGCCACTTTAACTTCTAATTTGCAGTTGACTTGCATGCATGCGCATGGAGACTTAATTGGGTGCATGCATCATTAAATAATGCTTAGATGTCATGCATGTCACTTTTAGGGTTTGTATGCATATCACTTTTAGGGTTTGCATGCATGTCACTTTTAGGGTTTGCATGCATATCACTTTTGGGAACATTACATGAGGTATAACCTCCATTGTAAGTCGGGTCAATAGTACCCTCTTGAATATAAAATAATACAATTTTGTGTTTTCCTAGGTGCAGTCAGCCCCGTAAGTTTGTTGGGGCTGATTTGTTAGGGTAAAAGTCAAGTGACAGTTGAGTATAAATAGAGGAGCTATGTTCCTCATTTAAACACAGACTCTCACTTGTGTCTAGCGCATAGGAGAGAGAGAGACATATCAACAAGGAGAAGGAGCACATGTTTTGGAGTTTTATCTTATATATCTATATAGAGGAAGTTTTGCTGGGTTTTCTTCCCCTTGAGGGTTTCCCAAGATAAATCTGTGTCTATCTTGTGATTGTGTTTCTTTCAGTGATTCTGCATATGCTATTGATGTGAAATTGGATTAAACACTAATAATTTCTAGCTAAGCATATGAAATCTTAACAACTTCATAGTGGAATTTTGCACAATTCCCTCATTAAATCTAGACGAGGAATTACCATATGAAAGTTATGAATATTTAGAAGGGGAAATCAAGAATTTGAACAAACTCCTTATCAACAAAGATAAAGAAATTTTGCAAACTCAAAAGGAATTGGAATGCCAAAATTTAGAGGTCTATTGAATTCAACAACTTAAAGTGCTACAGCAACAAAATAACGGCGTTAAAAATGCACACAAGATAGAGGTTGCAATTATCAATAAAAAGGTATTGTACAATAATGATGAGATCTATTGGTTGAGAAATCATAATAAAATTCTACACAAAAATCAAGGAATTAATGAATAAAAAGCAAGACGCTCGAAAATTGGAACAAGCTAATCAAGATATTGAGATGAAATTATTAGAAAAGGATTAAGAGATTTGTCACCTTGAGAACCATAATCAAGATTTGATGGAACAGATCAAGAAGTTAAACGATGAGAAGAAGTCACAACAACAATAGTTGAAGAAGATCTCTAGTAAAGGGTCAATTATCGGCAAGGAATCATAGACAGAACTGGTGGAAATAATACAATTTTCAGATTAAAAAATGATTACTTCAGAGAAAGGGACAAATATAGATCCAATTGAATTATTCCTAGTTGATAAATTATTAGGAGCAACAAAATTTGAAGTTCCCCAAAACAAGGCAGAAGATAAAAAGACGCCTTATTGACATCCTAATCACAAAAGTCGATACTTCAATCAATCAATGTATCGACATCATTTTGAACAGAAACAAATGACCTTCATTTCAAGAATATTAGTACTAGTACAGTTGGGTCTCAAAGTAGATGTCATTTCGGGGATCACAATACATCAGGTTCTTTCCAAGAGCCCTATACATGCACAGTTCCACAGAAGATTGAATTAGGGTGGGCAGACCCTTTTACAATTTGTCAGTTCTGCTCAGCACTTAGAGAAACATATCGTCTTATGTCATCCACTATTGCAGCCACAAGATCAGAAGATCATGAGAAGGCATTACGTGCTAGAATAGGACATAAGTCTTTCAATAATTATGATTTGAGGACAAAGCATTTTTAAGGGGAAGGCAATGTAACATACCTAAAATATATAATATGAAATAATAAATGTAACATACATAAAATATATAATATGAGATAGTGATACATTAATACTTAACAATAGATAAAATAAATATTCAACTAAGGTTCGCAACCCTTCATGAACAGTCACCAAAGATGCCTTTAGGAGTTATATATATATATGACACTTTCATTGTATTGTAATCATCTCATTATCCGTTTATTCATATATATTTTATCTTTTATGGTTTTCTGTTATCTAGCCCATCTATTCTGAATATTTCTTATATGAACAAGAACTGTTTGTTTCATTTGGTGGTCACCCATAATCAAAGCTCAGTTGATGCACAGAAGAGAGACATTAGACATTTTCCCCAAACTTTTGATGTTATAATGATTAAAAAATATGCAAGAAAACGTGACTGTACCAGAAACAATATAACTAGTTAAGGCCTCTGAGTGGTTTCATGTTTAAATCCTTATGTATGTTTTTCTAACATCTATGTCCATCAACTGCAACTATTAATGCTTTGATTGGGTACATTTTTGTATATTTGGTGGTCACCCATAATCAAAGCTCATTCGATGCACTGAAGGGAGGCATTAAACATTTTCCCCAAGCTTTTGATGTTACAACGATTAAAAAAATGCAAGGAAACGTGGCTGTACCAGAAACAATATAAGTTAGAACTTGTTAAGGCCTCTGAGTGGTCTCATGTTTATATTCCTTATGTATGCTTTTCTAACATCTATGTCCATCAACTGGAGCTATTAATGCTTTGATTGGGTTCTTGTACATTTTATTATGTTCCTAACTTTGTTCGTGTTCCATTGTCTTGCGATTTTGGGCTGGGGATAAATTTTCTGCAAATTAGGGTGCACTGTGCATGCAATTCTGATAAATACAGTTAATGTTTTTGGCATAACAAAAAACCAGTACATGTTCTCAGTCATTCGATACTCAAGAGGTAGTAGTTTTCTTTTATTTTTAAATTATGGTATCTTTATAGAGGTATGGATTGTGCAATATTTTGGATGGAAAATAGAGGTATTCTGAAAATAAAACCTGTATTTTTGTGTGAAGCCACTTACTTCTTTGCAGTTCACATTACTAAGGACTGGACTGTGTATTATGCTTGTTCTTATTCAGGTGATGTAAGTCGAAGTAAGGATGTTGAGAAAGCTCTGAGAGGAGCAGATTGTGTTTTCCACCTTGCTTCATTTGGCATGTCAGGCAAAGAAATGCTTCAAGTGGGACGCATTGATGAAGTAAATATAAATGGAACTTGCCTTGTACTGGATGCCTGTATCAAGTATGGTGTGAACAGGCTTGTATATACAAGCACATATAATGTTGTCTATGGGGGACATGAGATTGTAAATGGCAATGAAACATTGAGATATTTTCCGTTGGAAGATCATGTTGACCCATATGGCCGGAGTAAAGCTCTTGCTGAACAGTTAGTCCTTAAAAGCAATGCTCGTCCATTGAAGTATGCTTCTTGATTCTCTCTGAAGTCGTTGTTGGGTGATTTTATAGTTCTCTTTATCCTTACGTCAGTGAAGCAGAAAATGAAAAGAATGTTGGCTAGATAAATCTGAACTTCTAACTCAGCCCCAAATAGGAAGTCCTTAAAAAATAAATCCCTGACTGCATGCTTGATAATTTTCATCTATGAAAATAATACAAGATTGGGTTGTCTTGTACCAATTTTATGTGACATAATAAAACATCAATTCTCATGGTGGGCAATCATTCAACTACAATATCAACTATTCTATTCATCCAGTAATTTACAAAATCCATTTGACAGTTGACTTAGATATTCAATAAAAAGATTAAGCACCTACCACAGAACAGAGTTGTCCACAAATAACTCCAAGTAATAATACGAGGATATGCTCATGTAGGTAAGGACAAAAAATAAACAGGACCGTCGAAGTTTCTCTTGTTTGAGACTAGCAACATCTAAATCTTTGGCTTTTAAGTAGGAGTTACCTAAGTAGTTTCGATTTCAAGTGCGAAACAGTTTATGAATGTTTCATGTCTATTTTGAGACACTTCACCTTTCTCAGACACCCACCAAGTTAACTGAAATTTACAGATTTCCATACAGTCTTGATCAATCCTAGTTTGTAAACACTTTGGCATTGAATTTGTCCAATTCTACTGGCTACATGCTTGTTCCTTAGTCTGTATCGACATCCTTTAATGGTGATGCATCTGGATTATATTGTGGTGACCAATAAGTGTATCGAGTCGAATATTACCAAATGTAAGTGTTCGAGAGACCAACATAATACTAGTTATGATATATTATAGCTACACCATCCCCCTCACATAGCTTCTAATTAGCATAGCATATACCTGGATTTAGGAATTTCTTGTAGAAGTCTATACTTACATTTGCTGTGGGAGAAAATGAAAGTAGACTGGGTTCATTATGAACCATTTCAACATCCTACTGAAGTGACACATGCAAAATGCAAATATGAGTTGCTCATTTTACTTGAGTAAAAACCAACCTTTTAATGCTACTGTGATATTGTGAATGCTCTCTGATTGTAGAAAACATGATCTGCTTGTTACCTCTCAAACTATTATGTTCGTAAGTTTTGCATCCAAAAATTGCTAGAAGCCTTAAAGTTAGTGCAGGAGCAATCTTATAAGAATGCAGAATTGCAGATAAAACAGGACCCTGGATGACAGAAAATGATTCTCTTGGATCTCCACCAAGAGGAATAAGATGTTCCATGAGATATCATCGTGATAGTTTTATGCAAGTAGTCTTTAAGGGACTCCTTTAACATGCTTTAGATACCATTAATAAGTACTGCATCTAGAAAGTGAGATTTACATGACATTCCAAAGAGATTAGATAAGCCTCACCTCTCATGCTTGTTGTCATAGAATTTTAGAAACATGAGAAAAGTTTGAGGATTAGGTGGCTTAATTGAAAGCCACAAAAGACTTCAGAAGGTTCCACAGCTTTATCTATCCCTGTTACGAACTAGTGTTATCAGAACTGGGTGGTTTGGACCAGTTTTGGGCATTTCTGATTGGAACCTGTCATTCAAACCAGTTTTGCCTTGAACTAGTCAAAACTGTTAGGTTATGATAAACCTGGTCGAAACTGATTGATTTCACTAATTTTGTACTGGTGCAGCCCTACCCTTCTCCCCCAAAAATGAAAAAAAAAACCCCAATGAGTACCCTAAAACTTAATTTTAATCTATTTAATGATGCCCCCACTCTATATTGGATGGACATGTAGTGGCTTCCTCAACTACAAGATATAAACATTGGTATTGGACCTTTAGGGGGCATAGAGTCAAGATGTTGAGCATACACATGCAGAGAATGTAGAGGAGTCTAGATTCAGATGTTTTATCACTTGAAATTTCCCTTGGGGAATCTAGTCCCAAGGGAATCAAATGAACATTTAGGGAATGTGCCATTGTCATCTTGCATAGCCCCTCTTGCTTTGGGTTTGTGCTTGCTAGCCTCATGGGGCATCCCTAGTGATTTGAAGTAAAGCAAATCTTCAATTTTCCTCTGCAGAGGACTTCAAATCTGCAAAATATACTCTCTGAAATCTCTGAATCAGTTCAGATTTCTGCCATTAATCACTTGAGAACAAGTACAGTTCAGATTTTCTCATTTAGATGTTAAATGACTTAAATCATCATTTAACTTCCGTAAATATGCTACAATACACTTCAAATCTGTGACAAAAGCTTGCAGATCTGCAAGTAAAACACACAAAATTAACAATAAGTTGTTTCTTTACTTACCTTTTAGTCTGGTACCTTCATTTCAATGGGCATGGAAAAAGATAGAAGAAAACTGATCAGGAAAGTCTTACTCGAAAGCCATAAATTTAGAGAGTTCCACATCAAACCATTAAATTCATCCATAACCAAGAATTAGTTGCTAAAAGAGTTTCTCCTTTATTTCAGAGCTATAAATACAAAGTCTGAGAATATTAGATTGACAACCCAAAATGCTCAAGCTTCAAGGGGACGTAAAGTCATTGCACAAGTACTTTACCCTCACAATTCTTAGGGATAAATTCACATGAATACTATGGGAGAAACTCCAACACTCAATCATGATCTCACTCAAAGATTTGACATGAAAGGATTCAAAAAGTGAAGAGTGGAAGTGGGAGGACTAGAGAGTTTGAAATGATCAAAGTTCATTTCTCAAATATGAACATAGTTCATTTAATTAATGAATATCCAATATAAGAAGGATAACGGATTAAAATCCATAAATGACAAATATATAATAATTGAATAATGGATAGATAGATAGATGATTACAATGCCATGGGACGGTATACTTACATACACATTGAGCAAGTATGATAGTATTACTCACCAACATCAACAACAAATGAAAATGAGAAATGATCTCTTTTATATAGGAGTAAATCTCAACTTCTAGTACAATAAAATAATAATATGTCCAAAGCCCTAGATCTGATCCAGAAATACTAAAAAATGATAAAATAATCCAAGGAGGGCATGCTGTATGGTCAAAGAATGAGTAAATAGTAACAAATATTCCCCAAGAGAGGGGGGCTCTCCATCAAACCATGAGTAAAATACCATCCAAGTGATACAAAACAACAAAACCATCTATGAAAGGAGGGTTCCCTCAACAAGTGTGATCCAATTCTCAACAAAAAGGCCTAATAACCTAGGGCGCTTCATCAAACCATGCTCAAAACTCTCAACAAATGCCAAACCAAGGGAGAAAATCCACACGTGGTCAAAATGTGCTCACAAATTGGTCCAAAATGCCAACACCTAGCCTCTAAGGAGGAACTCTAGGGTCCAAATGGTAAAAGAAGGTCCAAGCATCCTCAAAGAACCCCAACGACCTCATCCCAAACTCACACGTGTGGCATAAATGCTCAATAAATCCCAATGATCTAGCTCCAAGTGGCATGAAATGATGAAACAAGGGTCCAAAATGATGTCCAAGGCCCAATGACTAGGAGGAAATCTCTAGAAGAGTTCACACGTGCTAAGTAGCAAGGGTTTTCAACACAAGGAAAGGGGTTGGGCCCTTTTCCTAGCTAGGAAACCCAACATGTAACATCCTCCAAGTATAGCGTCCATCAAATAGTGCCTAATAGCCATCAATAAAGCCCAAACATCAAAGTACATTTGTAATAAATCCTCTCTAGTGAAATAATAATGAACCAACATCAAAACTTAGACAATGTTAGTCCAACATGATATTAATACACAAGATGTACATTACAAACACACTTTCCCTAAGTAACTCATTAATGAATAACGTTTACTTATCCATTTTAACATTGATGTAAGCCTTATAACTCCTTTACATGTGAGACCCTAAATTAACATGCATAGCTTAATTCACCTAAGTGAAGTGAAAGTGTTATCACACATATAGTAGCCAGGCTACCATATTCTATTTTTCAGACACAGTACATTTTTCAGCCAGATCTCTTACATATGAGATGCTGAGATGAGCATTTTTGATGGATCATGTTTATACTAGTGGACTATTGTACTCTGTGTAATGTCCTCTTCCAATTAGGCCTTGAGGCCCAAAATCGCTAACCTATGTGATTCCTGTGGGTTCGAGCGGTTACTGACAGCTAGGGAATCAGCGGAGGATTGATGCCATCCATAGAAGATCTAGGGCATCATCATTTGGTCAAGAAGGGCCACCAGGGCCAAAGGCCACATTCGTGCATGCCATCCTAGCATTATTTAAATGATGCATGCACTCTTTAAGTCTCCATCCGCATGCATGCAAGTCAACGGCAAATTAGAAGATAAAGTGACCTAATTAGGTCAAAGATTAGGTTTTGCGCAGTTGAACTTTATGAATAGAGGATAAAGCGAGAGGAGACTTCACTTTTTGGATTATGATTATTTTGGGAGCTCTTGGATAGTAGCACAGCAGTTGGGGTTGGAGACGGAGTCTTCAGCTAACAGGATTTCGGCAGTGAAACATCTGCCCTAGTCTTATTCAGGGTAAGCCATACTGGTTCACCACTTGTTCTTCATTCATTCATCAGTTATCTAGCATATGGTATAGATTGTTGTAGGGACACGTGTGCAGCCGTAAAGGGGGGGGGGTTTCAGCCGGAAAGCCCTAATCAGCTGTGGGGCCTTCAGATCTCAGTTTCCTTCCAAAACTCAGGCACCATTCTCATCATCAGCATCATACTTCGGTACCCGGTGATTATCAGACCCATCCGAGCTCATCCGAAACAGTTATCAGCAGTTTCGGGATTCCAGGGGCGTGAGCAGCTGTCTCTCAGAAGCAAGTCGCTATCCTACCCAGAGGACTCAGAAATCACTCTTGTATCAGGCATTCTCTCCGGCACGGAAAGGCTATCAGCCCCGCAAATCTGCAGCTCCATCGGACACCTCCTTCCCTGAGGGCGTCATCCTTTTCTGATTGGGCGTCTTGCTGCTGGGGGTTCACCGTAAGCAGAGGAGATCAGTTCATCTCCGATCCAGCTCTCAGTGCTTGCATACTTTCTCCGGAGCAGTCCAGCCGGCTTATCAGTGGTAAGTGTTCATTCTATCTCACAAACCCTAACCCTAATTTTTCCTATAAAATAGGGATTTTTGCATGGCAGTTTGCATGCCCAGTTGTATCAGCCTTTTTGATTAGAAATAGAAAATATCGGGATTTGGGATATTACACTCTCCCATGTCAGGACTGAGTCTCAGGACACTCAGATTTGAGGACCGATGTAACCATTTATGTCATTACAGAGCAGTCATTGATGCCCAGTTTTATGTTAGTTCTTTCTCATTGGACAGATGGTGTCTCAGATGGATTATATTGCATGGTTATGACTCAACATTTTATATTGTGTTATGGTTATTATTGCTCTTATACTGATTTTTGTGACATGTATTAACTTGTGGTATCATGATCTGGTGGTCATAATTATATGGACTTGGTTGTATCTTGTACTATGTATTGATGTCCTTACTTAGACTTGGAAGTTCTTGATCTATACTCATTGGTTTTACCTTCCTTAGGGAGAATAGAGGTAGTCATTCCCACCATTGTTTTGGCTTGCTAGTGTTGTCTCCATCATTCATTGTCTTTACCCATCCATTACCTTCCATTTTAGTTTTCAACCCGACTGACTTCTTTACTTATGGCATGGAGGACCTTTTTCCCTGCTGGAACTTTTGTTGGACAAGCCTCCCTGTTTATATTGTGTCTCGGCTCTGAGTTGGTGACAAAACTTGCCTTTGGTAAGTTGGATAGTATGCCTAAATCATTCTGGTCGGTTGTCTTGATGTTTGGCACTGTGCAAAACTCTCCCTAGTCACTTGAGATGTTGTTGGCTAAAACTGAAAGCTCATGTACTACCTATATTGAAAATATTGAATATGCGCCCATGAAAAATGAAAATTATAAAATTGTGTTTCTTAACATATGTAAAAAGGGCAAGAGCAATGAAATGCTAAAATACTCCTTGAAGAGTATAAGAAAAGGTCCAAAAAAACAATGGTTAAAAATATGCTATATCCAAAAATTGCTGACCTTGTTAAAATAAATATGTCCCGGATGAAAACTGCGATTAGCTGTTCTTTTAAGCATTGGTGAAATCCCAAAAGGGTCATATAGGCTAAAAATGCCATGGAATAAAATGATGATCCTAATGAACTTGGATCAAGCTTAATGTTGACATGATGTCTAAGTTGAATAAGCACTCACTAAACAACTCACCCATTTGTGATGCACTGCCATTCCTTGTGTTGTTGTTTGTATGACATTGGTTATAGTGAGTATTCGCTTTCCTTGTCCAAAGTGTCATGATGTTGAGTAGGTAGTCATCCTTTGCCTTAGCCTTGTCATTTCCACCTTTCACCCTTCACTAACAAATTGGCTACAGCTATGAAGTGAGTATAGTCTTGAAAGTCTAAGTCTGAGTAATAATAAATAAAGCCTTATATATGTATTGGTTGATGTACCGCCATCGAAATGAATGCTACTTGTTGTGATTGTTACTTGAATGAGTTGTAGAGCATGTCTTAACCTTTTAACACTTGTAGCGGATGGATATAGTTTGAGTTATTATTGGTGTCTGATTATTCACAGATGGTTATATGGTTTATTGGATATGATCAGATAGAGACCTATGAGGGGTATGAGTATACACCTTAGATGGATTTGGACTCTTTAAGTCTAATGAGACAGTTTATTTCCAGTTTCGGGTACTTACAGATGTGATCAGGCTCATTCTGCCTTTTTGATGCAGTTTTTCTTCACAGATTGATATTTTTGAGTAGGGAGATGTTTCAGTTGGATCTCCTAGGGCGTTGTATGGGCATAGGGGGGTGCAGCCACTTGTTTGTACCATAGTACCCCCATCCCAGAGAGCCTGGTGGGCTCACTTTGACAACGCAGGCACCCTAGGAGGCTGTTTTGGCAGGATCATGTTTCCCGAGGCAGATAAAAAATGATTAAATGGCTATTGAAGAAATCGATTTGGGCTACTGAGGCAAGGAAATGACATGGGATGATTCATGATGGTGAGAGTGATGTCCTCCACACCTTCTCCAGCAGTTGCAGCTCCTGATTGGGCCCACACCTATTTTTGGGTATTTTTATATTATTTTCTGGAGCTCTTTAGGGAGGCTCACAATTTCCTCAAGGAGGCACAAAAGTCAAAGAATTAAATTATTATATTATTTTATTGTGCCATGGGGACACCCAAAGGGAGTTAGTTAAACACTCCTTGGACCCACCATGTGCTTTCATTTATTTCTTGTTGAGTGGGTTACCTTTTTTGGGTGGGTTAGTCCACTTTGATAAATTATGTTTATATTGATCCATGTATTGTATGTTGAGCTTATCTCAACCATTGATTAGAACATTTCATCTTTTAATCTTAGCCACTCGTCTTGAAAGTGGTTAGGATTTGGTTATGATTGAGGTTCTCTCATTTCTATTTAAAGGAGAGAGCTTCTCATTTGTAAAAGGGTCTTTGGCTCTTGGATCTGAATAATAGAAAGACTTTTTTGTAGAAATTTTCTGGATCTGCTTTGCATCTGATGTTCTCAAATGGTGATTGAAAAATCTTCAGCTTCCTAGCATTGTGGAAATTCTTGTGAGATCTATATTTTTTGTTATCATTGTTTTGTCTACAGGAGGGCATTTTGGCTGGAGGGTTTTTGAAGGGGGACCTCAACTCACTCGGTTTTCTTCGTCTTGGATCAGGGGTGTTTCATTAGTTTCATTGTGATCTATGATTACTTCGTTTTACTTTCTTGTAGCATTCAGTTTCTTTATCTTGTATTAACAAATCTGATATTGTTGACGTTTGCTCATGCAGGGTAGGGGGCGCATTGGTGGCTTGGAGCTTGCATATGCCATAGAAATCACGAGGATCTTCCAGGATTGATCGGGATAGCTAAGATCATCACTGTTAAAGACTTCTACAAGCTTTTCCAGGTAAGATCTAACAGGTAAGTCTCTTATTTTCAGATCTTATTCCATTGTACCTTGCTTTACTTCAAATTTTTCTGAAAACTCCTAAAATACTAAAAACCCTAAAAAGCAATAAATCTGGGAATCGCCCGATCTTTGGCCAAACCATTTCTGGGTTTCATAGATCGGGCCTCCCCTTCACCAAATCAACTGCAACGCTGGTCAAACTTCTGCTGGTTTGACCTAGATCTGATTTTTTGCCAGAAAACTGCATAACCCCCCACTGAAAATGTGACCTGCTAGGGTTTTGATTTTTTTCTGAATTCTGACTTTACACACGGATAGATCGGGTCCCACACAGTCCAAATCAACCCCAACGTTGCCCAAATGCTTGGATGTTTGACCTAGATATGAGTTTTTGACTAAAACAGCCCTAGCGCCCTCACTGAAAATTGGACTTTTCCAGAAATGACTTTTTTCTAAAATCTGACAAGATAGGGTGATAGATCAGGGCTTAAGCATTCCAGAACACCCCCAACGCTGAACTAGTTCCTTCCGGTCTGACCTAGATCTGAAAAATTGGTTTTCAGCCCCCCTAGCCCCCTCATCAAATTTTGACTTTGTCCGGATCTGATTTTTCTGCTGATTTTCTGATTTGGGCTTGTAGATCAGGTCATCCTGACCTCATTTCTCCTTCAACGCTGAGTTATTAGCCTCCAGGTGACCGTAGAATTGCAAATCTGTCCTTCCAAGCCCTAGCGCTAGCCTTCCATTGAGCTCGTTTTTCCTGTACCTTAGCTTCTCCGGACCAACTATTTTCTGGGTTCATAGATCAAGGTGTATCCCAGGTGGGTTCACTGAAACGTTGGGTTGTTGCTGACTCCATTGCCCAATACACACAAGGCACTGATTTCCTAGCTAGCGCTAGTCCCATCCTTAAGATCTCCTTCCATTCCCTTTGCCAACTCTCATTGATAACTCAAGTCAACTATCTTTCACTGAGTCTGCCTCCTTGGTACTAGACAGTTCCAACTCTGTTCTTGCTCACCCTGTCACAGTTATGTTTCCTAAGACAGTGGTCATCTTCACCGGTTGCTAGTACCTAAACCCTAGAGCTAGGGTTTCCATTTTCCTTGCACCTTAAGTATCCTGAAGCCCCATCTGATCTTTTTCTGGTGTCTAGGTCCGATCTCTCCTGTCGGGAGCAGATCTGGGTCTCCCCCATTGTTATCTTAGACTAGGATAACATAAAGTGAAGGCTGCCTTGATTGGCGTGACAACCATCCATTTGGGAGTCTAGGCAGTCGTGGTTCCACCCCTTAGTTGCTTGCCCCTCTACCATCCATCCTGGATCCACCTCACACAGGCAACGACAAGGCGTGTGATAATAGAAGGTATATGAAGTGAATTACGTACATAGGGAAGAAAGGGGGTTTTTGTGAAATAACTATCATAGCAACAAAGGAGTGGTTGGTCTATCCTTAACTTTGATGAGTTAGGATTTTTAGATGTTTCTTCCACATGTGTTTCTAGGATAGGAAGAGTTGTCATGGGTTATCCATCCTTGTGTCATCATATTGCGATCCCTTTTTTTATATTTTCATCTTTATTTCTTTGGTGCTTTTTCATTTGCACATTTTGCTTAGCCCTTTCATTGGCTTAGTCCCCTTTTCTTTAGATGTGTCTTAGACAACTTGGGACAAGGGTACTTGGCTTTTGCGATGGGGAGTATCTTCCATGGTATTTTCCTTTGCATTTAATTTATTCAACGTCTTCCTTTTTTGAGAGTACAAGACTCTTTTGACTTTGATAAAGGCATTCATACATTGGAATAGTAGCGAGACCATATGTCGTTACTAATAAATTATAAATTTATAATAGATCATTCACAAAGGGGAAAATGATGGGGATGGGTGAATTGGCTTAACGAGGTGAAAATGGCTAGGTAATATTGTGTGAGATGAATGAAATCACATTGAATTAGTCCACTAAGGTACATATTAACATCGAATAACACACATATTAAGTTAAAAGAGAAACACCAAGGTTAGACTAAGATAAGCAAACAATTGAAGTGTGCGAGTCCTCATGAAAGTGTAAGTGTAATATCTCATGCTAACATACCATCATGCCAAAAACATGCTATGTAAAGATGAGGGTTAGAGATGTCACAATACTAGGGGGTGATGCTTTTTCTTTGGCTAGACATATCGAGGACCTTGGACCATCTGGTGTTGCTGGATGAATCTCTGATCATCGATCTATAGTGAAACCACAATTCTCATCTAAGGACAATTGATCAACGATTAACTCTTTCTGAAAGAAGGGTAACGCAATACATTATCTAATTGATCTTTATGTTCCTCCATTCTCATCAAGATGACAATTCCTACTTGTGTCAATGAAGGGTGACCTCCCCAATGAAAAGTGGGAGGCATATTTAATCTTAGTCGTAGAGAAATGTCGAAAGTTAGTTGTTTGAGTCATTAGAGATATATTAAATATTTCCTCTAATCTCATTGAAGATTATGCATTTGAAGATGAAGTGGTGCTTTATTTTAGGTTCAAAGCATCACAGTTTGTATATTCAAAACTTTAACTCCATAAGATGATTTGTCTTAACTCAAAGTTAGTGTTAACCCACTTGGAGAGTGGCTAACGTGTGTTTCAATCCATGTTAAAGATGTATCCAAATCTATCCAGCTGGATCACCCGGTCCATCTACTATTTGGAGGTATGTATAGAATTAAAAGCAACAGTCCAACTTGGGAGAAAGGGATCGATTAGGGGAGATTGAGGTAGTTTGTACATAATGTTGATATATATCATCTTTGGCCTCCTCTTTTATTCTTTTTGAAATTAACCCAAGGGCATCTGGGAGAATGGAATGGGAGGGAACATTGATTTGTATGCCAATGTGAGCTAGTTGAAATAAAAGTATAAGTGCAAAATTACAAAAGTACATAGACGGATAGGGAATTTAGTGATAAAAAGAGGGGGAGCATAGCTTATAGAAAGCCAAGAAGAGAGATGATCCTCAAAGAGGGCACAATATATATCCTAGTATGCAATGGTGGTCCAATGTTCTAGGTATACCAAGGTTAGACTAAGATAAGCAAACAATCGAAGTGTGCTAGTCATCATGAAAGTGTAAGTGTAATATCTCATGCTAACATACCATCATGCCAAAAAACATGCTATGTAAAGATGAGGGTTAGAGATGTCACAAAACTAGGGGGTGATGCTTTTTCTTTGGCTAGACATGTCGAGGACCTTGGATCATCTGGTGTTGTTGGATGAATCTCTGATCATCGATCTATAGTGAAACCACAATTCTCATCTAAGGACAATTGATCAACGTTTAACCCTTGCTGAAAGAAGGGTAACACAATACATTATCTAATTGATCTTTATATTCCTCCATTCTCATCAAGATGACAATCCTACTTGTGTCAATGAAGGGTGACATCCCCAATGAAAAGTGGGAGGCATATTTAATCCTAGTCGTAGAGAAATGTCGAAAGTTAGTTGTTTGAGTCATAAGAGATATATTACATATTTCCTCTAATCTCATTGAAGATTGCGCATTTGAAGATGAAGTGGTGCTTTATTTTAGGTTCAAAGCATCACAGTTTGTATATTCAAAACTTTAACTCCATTTCTTGAATTCTAGCATTAGCATATAACTTAAATTTTTTTGCAGATAAACTTTAAACAAATCAGCAGTGCAGTAAAAACACATTCATCACATCAACTTAATGGACACAAGATTTTTCACTGGGGAAACCTTCAAAGGACAAAAGCCCCAAAAGCATTAGTAGCTCATCTCGTGAATAAGATGACTTAGGAAATTCTTCAAAAAGTTCCTCAAATCCAGATCTGGATTTTACCCACACTAATAGTAAAATTTATCAGTAAAAATCAGACTGATAATTTTTCAACCACAATTTCCAGAATTACAAAATTTCTCAATTTAGAGCTTTATTAGAAAAATAAATTGTTCTCTCTCCTGTCTGCAAAAAATCAGATTGCCTGAGAAAATCCCAGACTGCTCGAACTGTACCCTTCTGTATGCTGCCCAAAAGTTTTTCAGGCTGCCCGAACTGCTGCCTGGTTGCTGTTTTCCTTGCTCAGCCTGCCTGATCTACTTGTCTGCTGCCCAATCCTCTTTCTGTCTGACTTGTCAACTGCCTGGCAGCTTTCGGCTGCCCTCCTGTGGTAACTAGGTTGCTTCCTGAAGGGCTAGCAGCTAGCCCAAGCCCTTAAGGGCTGTCTAGTGAGCTTCCCTGATGGTTTGTGCACCCTTGGGATGCAACAACACCCTCACAAGTATGCCTACAGGCTGCCCGGAGGTGCTGTGGGCTACAACAACCCTTGTGGGTATGCCCTAAGGCTACCCGAGGGTTGGCCATGAGCCACACCCTCATGGGTATGCCTGTAGCAGGCTGCCCGTGGATGCCGATAGGGCAGTGCCCTAAAGTGGCCTGCCCAATGAACAAACAGCCCATGAAGAAAAAGGAGCTGCCCAAAATTTGTCCTTGGCTGCCCGGAAAAAATATAAGTTTGGCTCTGGAGAAGGCTGTCTCGAAATTTTGCTGAGAATAAAATTCCTGATAAAACCCTAGCTGAGAGTTTGCTGAAGATGCCCTAGCTGAGGCAAGAAGATAGTAAAATTGCAGCTTCACTTGTCAGAGCAGACTTGTGTATGTGTATGTAATAATGAGAAGACTTGATCTTCTTATATAGCCTTCATTCACCTATTTAGTGGACCAAAATTATGAAAGATAAAAATAATAATATTTTAATCTTTACCTAAATTCACTTTTCCCTTCTTACCAAAAACCTTTTTATTTATCTTTGACTTTTACCAAAAGTCCTTATTTATTTTTGACTTCCACCCGTGGTACAAAAGTCTTTATTTATTTTGACTTTTGACTTTGGCCTTTTTCCAAGTGCCCCTGTGGTCATTACCTGTAGTCCTTTTTGATTCCAAAAGTACATCATCATAAACCAAGAGAGTTACTAATGCTTTTATCTCCTACTCTGTGTGACACCTAGATCTGGTACTAGGGTAACTTAATCAAGGGTAGCTAATCCTTGGAGAAGTACACCAAGCCCATAGATCGAGGGTCAGAGTGCCACACATGCCTAGACCCAGTCTAGGGCTTACAGTGCCTTCATTCTCCAAGAGAATGGCTACTCAAAACTAAGCTGAGTCTACCAGTACTAGACTGGTCTACATCGTGGTCTCGGACCAGATGTCTACTCAACACTAGGTTGAGTCTACCCAGGGCAGAGCTGGGTCTATATCATGGTCCCAGACCAGATATCTACCATTCAACATAATGGTTACTCAACACTGGGTTGAGTCTTCACCATGGTCCCAGACTAGGTGGTCCCATTCTTCTAAGAGAAAAGCTCTCGATGCTGCTCAGAAAAATCAATATTCTTAACTCAAAGTTAGTGTTAACCCACTTGGAGAGTGGCTAAAGTGTGTTTCAATCCATGTTAAAGATGTATCCAAATCTATCAAGCTGGATCACCTTGTCCATCTACTATTTGGAGGTATGTATAGAATTAAAAGCAATAGTCCAATTTGGGAGAAAGGGATCGATTAGGGGAGATTGAGGTAGTTTGTACATAGTGTTGAAACTTGATATATATCATCTTTGGCCTCCTCTTTTATTCTTTTTGAAATTAACCCAAGGGCATTTGGGAGAACGGAATGGGAGACAACATTGATTTGGATGCCAGTGTGAGCTAGTTGAAATAAAAGTATAAGTGCAAATTACAAAAGTACATAGACGGATAGGGAATTTAGTGATAAAAAGAGGGGGAGCATAGCTTATAGAAGGCCAAGAAGAGAGATGATCCTCAAAGAGGGCACAATATATATCCTATTATGCAATGTTAGTCCAATGTTCTAGGTAAGTAGGTATACCTTCAAGCTAGTGGGTTGCTTGATCTATCTTTCTTGTACCTTGTTGAATGTATGAGAGGTGAGACTAAAGCTGGAAGGCTAACTTCCAAAGGAAGGAAGGTTGGGAAGGGAGAATAATATAATGATTATGGATAGGAGAAATGAAGAACTAAGGACGTATATATACTTCCCTACCTTGGACGTGTCTTGGACACCCTCTTGATTCAAGTGCAACTATATCTTATCATCTGTGATTCTGTAATACACCTAATTAAATTATCATATAATTAACAATGGGTCATAATTATTGGTTGTGCCCTTATTCTTCAAATTTATAAATAAATGATGATGGATGATGGACAATATATTATTCGTTGTTAGACATCTTTATCATCTCTCATAATATATTTATACATGTAAAGATTGAGGGCACGGCCAATAATTGTGACCCAATGTTAAATGAATAATTAATTAGGTATATTACACCATCCTTTATGGGATCCTAGTGACAGTATGGTACCACTCCGAATGGGGCATAGTTGACCTAAGTCATGTGACATTCGGAGACATGACACCCAAGACATGTGGATATGAGTGTTGACATGAGACAGGTCGACCCTCAAAACACAACATAGGGACATGTTTTAGATATATATTGTAAGGTTCTTTTATATATTAAAAAATTACAAACACAAAAATAAAATATAGACATAAAGATCCAATTTTTTTAGAAGATTTACAAAATATTGATACAGTTGTTTTTTTTGACCATAACATTGGGATAGATTAAAATAGGGCCTGCAAATCAGCTGCAGAGTGCTCTGACATTTCCATTACATCGACGCTTGTCAAGATTCTTTTTCCCTCGAGATCATCCATTCTTGCCCAACGGCTTGATCTTCATTACAAACGGCTACAGGAGAGTTGACACAAACAGAGTAGACAACGAAAGACTTAAGATAACAAAGGAAGAGAGAGGCTTCAATATAGCAGAGAGGAGATAGGACTTCTATGCCGAAACGTGTGACTTTGGAGAATGTAAAGCTGCAGGGTAGATCACTATTCCCCAATATACTTCTCAGAGATTTGTTGATCGCTTGCTCCAGATCACTGAGTCCCTGGCCAAAGTCCCCTTGTGCCTTGGCAATGTCTTTGGGATCTGATCGCATCTCATCTTTAAAGTCATCCAATTTTCCAATTGAGGCCGAAATCTCTGATCGAAGCTTTGACATATTCATTGAGCTGATTCCAGCACTGCTCTCCAGCCGATTTGTAGACTTGGATTCGCTGATCTTGATTGTCTGCCTGTATATTAAGACTGTCCAGAGAATGTTCCAGCGAGTCCAGTATTTCATCAACCATTGGGCCTGACTTTTGAAGAGGGATCCAAAATGCCAGAACTCTGCAAATCTCGAGGCTAAACGATAAGGAAAAGCTTGTGAGCGGTAGACAAGGCTAAGAGACTTAGAGTGGAAGCTCAGCCGCTTATGCACCAAGAAGCAGGTCGCCTGCAGAGCTACATCAAAGATGCTATGAGTGAAGGAGAGAGAGACCTTGGCTAAATAGAGAGGCCAACCTGTCTGAGGATCACAAGTGCCCATTGATCCTTTGGATTTGAGCTGGGAATTTCCCCCAGACTCATCAGAAATTAAATCAACTTGACTGCTGTTTAAATTGGGATGCCAGAATGAGAACAAGGGGAAATTCCCTTTAGGGGATGTCACAACGGGTTTCACTTCCATCCAGATGTAACATGCCTCTGCCTTGGAGGACTCCACGATTGGCCTCTCTGTCTGCTAGCGTGTTCAGCCCACGCAACACATGATAGAAGTTTATTGACCGAAAACTTTGAAGGATCAGATGGATCTTTTGGTAAAGTAAGGCTAGCTTGATTTGTGACGGCCGTTTCTTTTTTATCAGAGCTTGGATGAGCATCCTAGAGTCACCAAATACTGTCAGCATAGTGATTCCTTTGGATCTGGCTATTCTCAGTCCTTGCCAGAGGGCACAGAATTCGGCTGTGTTATTGGATTCAATGCCTAGACCCCAGGCAAAGCTGCTCACCATTATTCCTTCTGCTGATACGAAAACGCCACCCCCTCCAGCTGCACCCGGGTTGCCTTTGGAGGCCCCATCGAAGAACAAGCAGAGCTCGGTCAATGATGCTTTCCACTTGATGAACCCAGACTCGTCCATCCTGATTTCCCAATCAGCCAGATTGGGAGGCGAAGTCCTGCTTCTGATCTGAAGATTTGGAACAAGCTGGTCTAGCCATTGAGATTCTTCTGCCGTGAGAGGAGCTGCAACGTGCAGAGAGGAACTGTGTTCCAGAGCTTCCCCTACAATTGCCTTAGCGTTCATTGCTATTTTAGAAGGGGGGTGATCTATTTCCCTGAAAATTCTGCTGTTTCTTTCTAACCATAATTTCCAGCAGATGGCCTTTGGTAGCCATCTCCAGGCTACTTGGAGCAAAGGCTTTTTGGAAAGAGAGAAGGGAGAGAGCTTCATCCAATTAGACAAGAGGGACTGAATTGATCCCGGAAGGTTTATACCAGAGATCACCAGGGCATC
>LPNX010058802.1:454973-484769 GCA_001517045.1 Pseudotsuga menziesii
GGCCACTTGGACGAGCAGCAGCGCGCTGGTCAAAAGTCTCCGAGAAATTATTCCTGGAATGTAGTCCTGCTACATGTATTTATGTTCATGAGCATAGATTACATGTATTTTTGTTATTTTCAACATCGGAATCCATCTTGATACAGTTGTTACTACTTCAAACACACAAGAAATTAGGTTATTCAAGAATCAATACACATAAAAATAGAGGTTTAGAAGTTAGAGCCATAAACTGCAGCCTTCTCAAGTCATTTGATGTCAAAAATCAGAATGCATTACATAGATATTGATAGTCTGTTGGAATGCCAATGTAAAATATAGAATAGGGTAGCTACTAGATAGATCAGATATTTTCTTTCTTAAGCTTGCTGTCTTGCTATAGCAGGGTTATTTGCAGAACTGGCAGCTCCATTTGCAGCAGATGGAGCAGTAATGGCAATAGATGGACTTGGAGGGGGGCAACACCAACACTGTTATTCATTCCTTTCCTTTCACCTTTACCAGCAGCCCTTGACAACTGTGTGATGATCTTTGTGGTATGAATGAAGAAGAACGCTGCTGTTGGAGATATGGTAAACCTTGGAAGTTAGAATGCCTTCAAATCTTCCAGAATCCCTTCAAATCTATTTTTTCTCCTTCACTTGCACAATGTCAGAGCGTTTTCCTATGGCTAAAAGGGAAAAATAGAGGGAAAATCATTTTTTCTAACTTTGTTTTGGTACCTTGTGTGTCTGACACCTCAGGACACATTAGGGCACATATTAGACATGAGTTTGACACATGTCTTGTTTTTGGACACATCAAACTTATGCCCAAAACGTGCCCTAGCATGTCAGGTGTTTGACACATGGGATACAAACATGTTAGGGCACATGTTAGGTGGTTTGACACATGTATTGTTTTAGGCCACATGTCAAATTTGTGCCTAACATGTGTCCTAGCATGTCAGGTGTCTGACACATGGGATATAAACATGTATACCTTGGGAAATGTGTCCAGTTTCTTAGTGGTTGATGTGTCTATATGTGGCACATCTTTTCAACCTCATATTACCTTACCTATGCCTCCATTAATTGTGGTTCTATTTGCCCATTTGTTTTCCTTTATAATTTAGAGTTATTTCGTAGTTAACTCTCACATATGTCAGTTGGGTCTAGGTTTGGGTGGTTGGGTGGAGAAATTGTTATCCTCCCCACGCATGTTCAAATTGTTTTCTCTTCATGATCCATGAGAAATATCCATGTAAAAAGAAAAAAGGATAAATCTTATATTGATTTTTTTTTTACTTGCAATCTGTAGACCAGCACCTTCAACTGTAGGCAAGTAGTTCCACATGTAGGTATGTAATTGCTACAGGTAAATGATGTAAATTCCAGGCTCTAACATTTAAGACCGAGGTTTGCATCTCTCTGGCAATTGTCCAAGGCTTTGTTTGATTTTTTTATCGATTTTTTCAGGGAATTAGAATGGGTGCAATGAAATCACCACTTACTGCAATATGGCCTTCTCATGTTTCTCTTGTGTCAGCTTCTAGTTTGTTTTCATAGGGCATACCAATTTCTCCATGTTGACGGCTAAGCCATTCATAGACACTTTAAGTCCTTTTCTCCATTACAGTGATGGATAATAGCGATGTTTGATCAGCCTGCTTAAATTTGTATTTCTTTTTAGTTATTGTAGTTTGTATTTCAAGCAAAGCAAATTTTACTTACAAGCTACACTCATTTCATTCATCTCCCTTTCACATAGCATATGCCTTCATTCTTATACATGTGATTTTCCTACTGTTATCCCTACACCGTCTAGGGAAATTTACATTGTGGTACACTGCATGGTTGCATAATTTGACCATGCTTAACTATTCATTCTAATTGGCAGTTAAAATTCTCCTCCACATTATTTCCTAACTCGATATTGTTATCCTTTATCTGTTTAGAAATGTTTAGAACTTAGGTCAGATTTTCACCTTTTATGGTTAGGAGGGAGATACTTAAGTGGAATTTGCATTATTATGTAATATTTGATGCATCTCAAATTGTTTCATACCTGGTCAACCTAGGTTTCTGCATTTCTTACATGTGGAAGCATTTTCTAATGTCTTTGAACTTGTATTTTGTTGATCATTTCTGTTGGCCCAGAAAAAGAGATGGAAAGAAGTTGTATACATGTGCCATTCGACCTGCGGCAATTTATGGGCCTGGTGAGGAACGCCATCTTCCAAGAATATTCAGCTTAGCACAAATGGGCCTTCTAGTTTTCAAAATTGGAGATCCTAGTGTGAGAAATGACTGGGTTTATGTTGACAACCTAGTACATGCTCTGTTGCTAGCAAGTATGGGACTTTTAGATGATATTCCAGGAAGGGAAGGAACTCCTGTTGCTGCTGGCCAAGCATATTTTATCTCTGATGGTATGCTTCAAACCTTTCTGTAATTAAAATATGGATGATAAAAGTTAAAACATAAAAGTGACTAAGTTATGAGTTCTGTGTTCTTAAGATATGGACAAGCCTCTGCTTCCATCTCTATGGACAAGCCTCTGTCCTTCCCTTCAAGAGTCTTTTCTTTCTTTAAATTTTCAAGGGGGGCTCTTTTCTGAATGCGCTGTTTTGCTTCAGAAAATATTAGAGAAATCACTTACTTCATAGCTTTACTTGTCAAAACTTGAAAATTTTTAAACCTAATATGGGAATTTTTTAAGAATAATAATTGAACATTTTTAATGATGCAAGTTCATTCATATATATTCTTTTGGATGACATCTTTGGAGCAGCCAAGCATCATTGCTAAGTTACAGCATGACTGTTTTTAAGCCTAGTGTATCATTCTATGTAAAAGTTGGAAATAGAAATGTATTTGACAACCTGGGAAACATATATTTTTAAATTTTCCAACTGTGGTTTCCAATAATTGTAAAAGCGTGTGTAGCTTACCTCTTTTGTGGGTCATATGTGTCAGTGTTACCTCCAACCCAGCTCTAGTCTGGCACAAGGGGGGTTTCCCTAGATGAGATTGCTACATTAGCCTCTATTAACCCTTGATTTAAATTCAGATTTAGAATTTCTTTTAATTTTTTTATATGATATGCAATAGATATTAGATGGTGGATTCAAGTTGATTAGTGCCTTGTCCTTGGGAAATGGAGTCTAAACACTTTAAAGATTTTGAAAATTCAACAATGGACGATATTCAATTAATGGAGATGCACGAACAACAGTC
This sequence comes from Pseudotsuga menziesii, assembly GCA_001517045.1. Lineage (NCBI taxonomy): Eukaryota > Viridiplantae > Streptophyta > Pinopsida > Pinales > Pinaceae > Pseudotsuga > Pseudotsuga menziesii. Next base: position 458,192 of record LPNX010058802.1, read on the forward strand.
CTTTTCAATTATAACAGTACTGTAAATTCAATTTCCAGTCAAGATGTTATGATCATAATGTTGAATTTTTTTCTTATTTCCAGATCTTGACAATGATTTCACAACGATTTGAAACATTCATTTCATCCCACAGTTTTCATTGAATAATTGCACACTGAAAATATCAACTTAAATTGCAGCAGAAACAAAGGATCTTAGAAAGATTGCCATACACGAGACACAAAGATTTTATCCTGGGAAACCCAAATAGGGAGAAAACCCGACCAACTTTTCTTAGAAGAAATAAATCCAATTCAAGTACAATACCAATCATGAAGAAAAACCCTAGCACATAGGAGGTTCACCCTTCTTCACAAGAAACCCTAGCAAGGGTATCGAATCTTCCAAAGACAATAGGAACCCCAGAAATTACTCCTTGTGCCTTTGCTTGGCCTTCTTAAAAAGTGCGCCCTTGTGTAGCAGAGAGAATGTGTGACAATGAATGTGTAAATGAAGTGTGTTACCAATTAGGTTGCTCTCAGTTGGAATTTCAAGTGAGCCGCCAAAGATGAACAAGTACACCGCAGGCCTTTGGCTGGAACGATGGGACAACTAAAAAGAGATTAATGTGACTAGCTTAATAGGAAAATCCACATAAAACTGATCTTTAAGAACTCGGGAGGTCACAAAGAGTGAATACCACAGAGTCAGGGGGCTACTCCTAACAGGTTATGCCTCGTCCCATTGGAAACTTGGTAAAGTTGCTTTAGCGCTAAGTTCAAGAAGGCAAGTCTTAGCGGGCCAAACCAAGAATAAACCCACTCCCTAATCTACTCATTAATAATTTAAAACTGACCAACGAGACAATTGCAATACTTTCACGTCACAACGACACTATTTGACTCCATTAGCACTGGTCTTTTTGCATTAGTCACGCATTTACTTTTTTTCTGTCTAAGATAATTTATGTGTTAAATGGAATGTTTATTTACATGCTGTTGATCTAAACTATTTGCAAAAGTCTTTGTTTAAGTATTTATATCATCTTAACTCCTAGAACAATTGTTTTTCCTTTTATCGGTTAACAACCTTAGATTATTTTCATATGGACCACCCCCTTGGCTTCGCTAGGAGAAAGTCTAGATAGAGGAGTCAAGATCAAGTGGAAACACTTGACTCTTGCCCCCAAGGTCTCATCGAGTGGCTTGAAGGTTTGTGTCACGACACATGAGGTGCGAATTAGGCGGCAACAAAGTGTTGGAGCACTTTATTTATAATCTTCAGTTCACTTGAATTTTTCCTCAATGGGGCCAACTTGCACATTTGTTGGGGTTGACTTGTCTTTTTATTGGGGGAAATTTGTTCTTTCTTCTAGGCCAACTTGTCTTCTTGTCTTCAATTTTCCGTGGGACTTCTTTAATGGTTCACTTGACTTCTTGGTTATTTTTTCATCTTAGAAAAGTTGTCCTTGTTAATGTTCATCTCCTCACATGCAAGTCTATTCACTCATAGAGCTCTAATGTTAATTTGACTTCACTCTAAGAAGTCCTGAACACTTCTTAGAGCCCATGTCAAATTCAGAAGAGAGACAATATGCTGTCTTCAATATGCTGCTAGCTTCTCTTCTCAAGAGATTTAATGTGTCTTCATACATACAATGATAAAAATATTGATAACCAACTCAATATAAGTCATATGATCAGAAACCAACAACAAGTGTTTCTTGAAGACATCCTTGTCAATCATATCCAAGGCTAGAGTGAGGCATCATAACACTTTATAGATGCTATAAGAAATGTATCAACCATCATCTTCAAAAAAAAAGGTAAGCATGTATCAAGGATAATTCCCCAAATATCATCATGTTGCTTCACTTCATTTGCTTTAGAGAAAGTTCACGAGATCACTCCAGATTACTCTTGCTCCCCTTATCAACATGCCAACTGTAACTACGATCCTTGGACTTGTTTCATAGCTTGGAGCTAACATCACGATCCAAGGACCTGTCGTGCTTTAATGAAAGAGCCATTAGTTGCTCTTTCTCACCCTTGAGTTTCTCTTCCAAACTCCATGAACTCAAGGTGCTCCAAGGTCTTTGAGAGACCTCAGACTTGGCTTGCCACATGGAAACCGTCTTCTTTGCACTGATCCACTTTATCCACATTCAATGGTTCATTCCTTTTTATCCATACCTGGGAGGGTCCTTGATTCTTAGCATTTGTCTTCTGAGTTGTATTTCTTCTTGAATTCTTCTTCCATGGTTCATAAGCTTTTATTGTGGATGTGTATGACGAATTCCTCATAGATTGTCTTCTTGAATTTACGCAATTTTAAGTTTTGTGCTCAAAGCCACTGCAACAATAGCATCTCATACTACGACAATATGCAGCAATGTGACCGACATGGTTACATGTTCGACAACTAACTGTGTTGTTGGAACTTCCAACATTTCTTTTATCACTGAATTTACAATCCATAGCTTTTTGACCAAAATCATTACATGAATAGCAATAACCATTGAAACTGTTTTCATACCTAGATGCCTGATTCTATCTTGGAGTTGTCTCTCTTTTGAATTGGTCTTGACGTCTTTCTGATCTTATGAAGTCTCCTTTGTGTTGTGCAGGTTCTTGACGAGAAGCTTTACTTTCATTCTTGGACGTAGAAGGGCTTGCTTCAGGGGTCTTAGGAGATCATGTGCCAACCATAGATTTTCCTCTTTCCTTGTTGTAGCCAAGACTGGATTTGTCAAATGGAGATCTTTGACAATCCAAGATCTCATCCAAGATGACTGAACTGTTATTAATTTCTTGAAGTCCCACCTATAATGTGGTTTGAAGCCCACAAGCTTATCACCTTGATGATGATGTCCTTACACTCTTACATGTATGTAACCTCGTTGAAGAAGCCTTCTGTTGATGAAATTGTCATTGATGCCAACATGGACTTGCGGTGGCCCCATAGGTTGTCATTGATGCCACAAAGTCCCACTTGCAGTGCCTTGAAGCACCTTGTACCCAATTGACAAGGTCCTTTTACCCACAAGGCTGGATCTTGGAGCCACCACCTCATAGACGATGTTGAAGACCCTGCTGATAGTGCTGAAGACCCTAGAGATGATGCTGAAGCTCTTGTGGATGATGGAGAAGTCCTAGATGGGTTGGAGAAGCATTAATGACCCATTTTGTGGTCATTCATGCTTTGATGGTGTCATGATACCCTAGGAGAAGGTTTGGCAACCCCACAGGTGATGTCATGATGGTCCTTGCATGCTTGAAGGAATGTTGAAGATGATTTGGCTCATATATGTGTGGATCCCTTGAAGTGGGTATGATGTTCTTGATGCCCTTGTTTTTTATGACATACTTTTATGATGACCTCAAAGATGCCTTGAAGCCTATATGCTTGAAAACGTTCTTGATTTATGAAGAAGATGGAGCCTTTGCTTATGATCTTTATCCCACAAAGATTGGATGATGGTGCCATTTCTTGTGGTGGTGTTAATGTCTTGAAGATGAAGCTCTTGAATATAGCACACATGATGAATGGCATCCCTTGAAGTGTTATAGGACTCTTTTGCAAGATAAAGAAGTCTTCACTTGGTTGATCATGGCAATTGAGCCTTGAAGGTGCCCATTGAACCTTTGGTGACTAATGATAGGGTCTTTATAATGGTATTACGTCGTAACATGACATCATTTGATGGTTTAATGATGAGGAGCATGTGGACATATGATTGCTTGAAACTCATGATGATCATGATATGCATATATTGGCAGCCCTTCTCAATTATCTTGCAACTCAAGGAAAATCAAATGATCACATTGAAACATACTTGAGAGTAAAAGTAAGTAGGCTGCAAAACTTGAAAATAAAAATTAAAAAGTAAATAAAAATAAACACAATTTATATGGTCGGCTCAGATACAAAAATAAAAAAAATGAAAAATGAAAAATGAAAAATTATATTTTTGGGATAGGTCGGCTCCATAAAATTGGGACTTCAAATCTATAAAAATACACCCTCATTTCACTCATTTAACAAGAAAACAGCTCTGAAATTCGGGTGCATGAAGGACCACTGAGGTAGCCACAGTGGGGAGCAGTCCATTGTGTAAAACGCAGCAGCAGACATTCTTTAAAGTCTGATATTTTTGATGTTTTTTTTCTTCTTCTTTGTAAATCCGAAATTCGGGTGGTTTGAGGCATATTGCAGAAGGTAGTGATTGAGGGAAATTTGGGTAGCAGCAGTGCTGAAATTTTGTAGCAGCAGTCCGAAACTTTGCAACAGTAGATGTTGACTGAGGCAATTGTGGACAGTGGAAAACTCAGATAGCAGCAACAATCTCTTGGTGGTTTACAGCAGTCCATTTTGGACTTGCTTGGGGTCAAAACCAATCCAACGAAGGAGGAAGATGTAGAGCTCGCAGCTGAGGCTAGTGGACTGTAATTTTCGGTGGCAGCAGTGGAAGAGAACAGTCCGAATTTATGGAGTGCAACAGTTCGATTTTTCAAGAACTAAATGTTTGAGTAGTCCCGAAATTAAGGTTTACAAGCAGCAGTTGACTGAGTCCCGAATTTTTCCACAGATGGAGCAGTAGCAATAAAGAAAAGTGTGCCCTAACACACAAACTGAGGAAAACTCGATGGCAACCATAGTGAAGAATTCGTGGGATATTTTTGGTGGTACCAGCATTAGCCCTTTTGCAATTGCAAAGCAACAACATTAACTTAAAGTCCTTTTGGGTATATACAATCCTATTTTGTTTGCAGCAGCAAAATACAAACAGTCCTGAAGTATACCACAGTCATCCACATCACCTGCCTATACAGTCCTGAGTTGGATGGTGATGGGGTCCCTCTTGTAAGGTAAAATGGTTCCCTAGGGTCTCTCTTCGGCATGCTCTGACTGTGCTAGTGAGGTATGAAGATGTACATTCCATGATGATGCACACTTCTACCCTACGATGATGTTAATGTATGCTACACTATGATGCACTCCTACAAACTATGATGTTGATGATGATGGGGTCTTGTAAGATAAAGTGATAGCTTGACACACAACCCAAGTATGAGATATTTACAGTGACATGGTATGAACAGTGCATTGAGCAGAGATGACAAAGTGAAGTATTGATTGCAATACACCAGTGGTAAGTTGCTAAGTAAAGGCACGATCATTGAAATACAGTAAATTATGTTATACAATGAAGTGTGTTGACATGAGATGGTGATGAAGCATATGCTATGTTGATGATACAATGCGTACTAGTACACAATGTTGATGCTCACCTCATGATGATGATGATGCTTATTCCATACACCATGATGACACCTAGCATGCTATGATGATGCTCTTCGTTTGTACACAATACACAGTGGTGTATGTGATGCTATAAAATGATGATGATGATGATACATGACAACGCTTTGATAATAATGCATACTCTAGATATTCTAGTGCAGACCTATTGACATTCCATGATGATGTTGTTGCATACACTATGCATAGTATACAGATGGTGTAAACCCTATGGTGATGATGCACACTTGATGATGGTGCATATCTGATTGATGAGTAGATTGACCAGCTTGACCAGCAGTGTTGATGAGCAACAAAGAGTGATGAGCAAAGAAGATTGACCAGCAGTGATGAGCAGATGACCAACAATGTTGACCAACAGAGTGATGAGCGAAGATCGATGAGCAGAGATGATTGAGCAACAGATTGATGCCAATCATAGATTGACATCAAGCTTGCAAGAAGAGTTTTGCATTTGATGATTGGACTCCTCAAACCCTTCTTAGTTGGAGCTAAGAAAACCAGGCTGGGTCCTGTTACAAAGTTGGTGCTCTCTTTATCAGTTGGTGTTGATTGTAATCGATGAGATTGTTGTCTTCCATGTACAATAAATAAAGATCAAATTACAAATATTCTTGTGTCTCTTTGATGTGATGAATGTGCTTATGACTCTTGGTTGATTTAACTAATGCATTTGATTATATAATGATTGATATGCTCTGACTGATTAAAAGAAGGTAAGATGGTTTAAATTGCTCTCACATTGATTCACCCCCTCCTCTCAGTGTGGCCATTGTGTCCAACACCTTGTTATGGAAAAGGTGTCCTTGGAGGGTCTTGGACATGATATATGATGACCCCTTTGGTTGTGGTAACTAGGACAAAGAAAGACTTGGGTCTTGGAACCCTACACATGGTTGAGAGGCTCTTACAAGTGTCCTTACACCCTTGCACCTATGATGTTTGTTGAAGCTCATTATCATGATAAGACCATGGCATGTATACTGTCATTATCACACTTGGAATATAGAGCCTTGATGGGTTGGGACTTGGTCAAGGCTTGTTGAAGACCTTATGGTAATAAAGAAAACCCTTGTCGCCGCCTTGCTTATGGAAGAAACAAGCAGCCTTTGAACGTGGATGATGCATGGCAACATTCATGCGAATATAAACATTATAGGAAATTTGAGGTCTAAAATAGGCCTCCTAAGGAAAATAATAAAATAATAGTTAAAAAAAAATAATATTAATTAATTTTGGAGGAAGAAAGACAAAAACTACTTTTTGTGTTCGTATTTTCAACATATCTCCCTGTGTTTTTACTCAAATTTCGAGCGGGAGAGCTCGTTGGATGCGGAATTAAATTCCGCATCCAACCAGTACCCACACTGCATACTTTTGATGGACCTCGCTACCCCAAAAACAAGAAATACTTGAAAAAACATGATGATGATTTCAAGTATTTATTGTTTTTGGGGTAGCGGGGTCCGTCAAAAGTATGTAGTGTGGGTACTTGTTGGATGCAGAATTAAATACCGCATTCAACGAGCTCTCCCGCTTGAAATTTGAGTAAAAACACAAGGATATATGTTGAAAATACAAACAAAAAAGTAGTTTTTTTATGACAAATATGTCAATTCAACCATTATGGTTGACTCATTTTATTGAAATTCTATTGGTTCTTGAATTCCAACTCACAAGAATTTATTGTTGGCTCGTTTTCTTATAAGGCCCATTTTAGACCCCAAATTTCCTCTAATGAGGACAAGTCCTTAAAATATTGATGCATGCTACCCATATTAAGAGCTATGGCAGTGATGATGTGGCAAAAAAGAATCCTCTTTTTAAAGATGACATGGAGCTTGATCAATTTATTTTGAGCTAAGCAAACTTTAGATATGAAACATGAGATGTCGTCCTGCTAAAAGAAGATTTCAATCAATCTTAAAGCCAAGTGCAAAGTCGGCTCCACAAAATACTCCAAAATATTTTTAAAATTAAAAATTCAATTGAGATAGGTTGACCCCGTAAAAATCTTAGAAAATGTGTATAAATACTAAGTCATGTCCTCATTTAAAAACACAGTTTGGAAGTTTGATTTCTCTCCGAAATTCGGGTCAAAAGTGGACTGAGGCAACCACAGTACACTAGAAGAGCAACAGTTAAAGTTTAAGTTTTTTTTTTGTGCACTGAATTTTGGGTTGAAATAGACCACTGAGGAAGCCACAATTGTGATAAGATAAAACTCAACCCCCTGATTTACAGGCTGCAACCTGAAGGAAGCCCTAGTTCCCTAGATTTTCTTGCCTCGTCCTGCCCCCTTGATATGAAGATAGAAACTGCTGAATCGCAACCGCACTGATCATGCAAACCTGCTAACCAACACTTGTAACACACTGCACAACCACTATCATTACTAACCACTGCTCATCATCTGATCACTGCTCATCAATTGACCACTGTCCACTACACTACAACTGTACCACACTGCTCATCATGAGGGAAACATATATCCATGCAAGTATAAAGGCTTCAACACCAAAGGGTTCATCTATGGGATTCAAGGGCTCCATATCAATATTGTGCATTCATAGCAAAGTAAGGGCTCCAAGATTCAGGCTTGTGGGCTTTGTTGTCCATCGAATGCACACCGACAACAGAAATATTTTGCACTGTTGTTTCCCAAGTGGGAAAGGTGTGGCCTTGGGGGCAATCAAAGAGGTAGGTGCTGTTACCTGATCCTAGCTCCTTCGTTTAGGCTAACTCCTAACGAATCCAAGGGGGGTAGTCCCTAAAAAGAGTTGTCTAGGGCTCTTGTTGTTAAAGGTGTTTTTAGATGAAAATGTGAATTAGTGTTGTTTAGGAGTTTTGATATACACAATAACCAATTAAGCAATCCGCGTTGCTATTTGCAAAACATGATATAAATTGAATAAGGCTGAAATTAAAGCATCCACAACATGAATAACTTAAGCTAAACAGGACAAATGGTCCAGCTTAAATAATGCGGAAGAATTAAAAGACCGGTGCCAAGATGGAGTCAAAGTGCTGGGGATGCTGAATTACAGTCTTGGAGATGTGCATGAGATTGTTTTGCAAATGCTCTTGGTCAATTTTATTGTGTATTTTTTAAGATGATCTTGTTTATTAAGGCTAGGGGAATTTCCAACCGGTATGCAAGGTACTAGAAATCTAACCGAAAGAATATTCTAAGTTACCTTGTTCGAAGACATGTTGGACCGTCCAGTTTGCAGCGAGGCGTTCGATAGCTTTCCAACCACTGCAAACGAGGAGGGATGCCCATCGCCCCCAGTAAAAATTTGTCCACTTAGACATAATATCGCGTTCCACGCTGGTTTGTTGGTTATGGGGTGATAAATTTTATTATGATTATACTTGGAGTTAGATTTATGAATTAAATAGTTATAGTGCTTCTGGGTATCCCGAACGGGTAGAGCATACACACTATAAAATAGTAAGTTCCAATTTTAAGGGATATGTGAGTTGAAGGTTTTATTAGCAAACACAACTCTCCGATAGAGAGTGCTTTTGATCCACCTTATGGTGAGATTCAAGAGTCTTATCTAATCTATGATGCGAATGCAAGAGTCTTATTTAATCTATGATGTGAATGCAATGCAAAATGCTCTCCATTAGAGAGTGCTCTTGACTTGTCTAATGACAAGTTCAAGAGACTTTAGGTTTTTTTTATGAAATATCAATTAATAAGCAAAGATACACATGAAACAAATAGCATGCAAGTGATGAAAATTAAATTTAGCAATTAGTGGAAATAAACTAAGTCTAACAAGTAATCTAATCTAAGCAAGGAAAAACACAAGACACACTTCCCCCAAATAGGTGAAGTAGGAAAAATGTGGGAGGCTTAACCCCACTATCCTTTTTTATTAATGATTTACAACTTTAGGGAATTTAACCCTTGAAAAGAAAGCATGAAAACTAATGAAGCCTTAATGGCTTTTACAAAGGATGTATTTTTATGCTTGTATTTGTCTTCTTGTTTTGCACTCCTCTTCAATCCCCTCAAGTCTTTGGACTTGTCTTCTTGATTCACTTCGTCTTTGGAACCTACACAAGAAAACCAAACACTCATGCACCCATTATTGTTAATGAACAAAACTAATCTAGATGCAAAAATTGAAATTAATCTAAGTACAAAATTACTTTTTTTAAATGCACTTTTTTGGTCTTTTTTGAAGTAAAACTAGTGAAAAAATTTACATGCAAAGTAGGAAAGAGGAAGAGGGTAAAGTGGGACAAAAAGGAAAGCAAAAAGAGGGCTGAAATCAATGAGGAAAAGAGGGAAAAGGGGGAGCGGACAACAGTAAAGAGGGCTGCAAAAAAGATGAAGAAAGAGGCTGAATAATGTGGAAAAAGAGGGCAGCCAACAAAGAGAAAAGTTGGCTGCAATAAAGTGAGAAACGGGGCAGCGAACTAAGCAAAAAGAGGGCTGCAAAAATTAGGAAAAATAGGGCAGCCAACAAGGAGGAAAGTGGCTGCAAAATGTGAGGAAAAGAGGGCGGAAAAGAGTGAAGAAAATGGACTAAAAAAGCAAGAGAAAAGAAGATGGAAAAAAGGTAAAACAATGAGGAAGAAAAGAGAAGCAAGAAAGTCAGAAATAGATAGAAAAAAGAAGAGGTAGATCTAGAGCATGGAATGAAGATGAAGCAACGGTGGACTTATAACCAAAGAAAAAGTTTTAATTTTTGATTTGAGGTATGAAGGATAAGAAAGAGCCCCTTTTAGCCGTGTTTTTTGAGTTGGAATTGAGCACTTTGTAGACCCTGCATGGTGAAAGTGTTAGATCAAAAACTCTTGTATGAAGAAACGGTTGAGCTTCAACCCCTCCTCCTTCGATGATATCTGAAACCCACACTCCAAACAAGATCAAGTGCTAGAATGTAATAATCAAATAAATGCCTGAAAAACAATGGTATAACTGACTACTTCCTGTTCCATTTAGACATTCACTAGATATTGCATAGATAACCAAATTATAACTATAAATGGATATCCTACCGTGCTAGATTGATAACCCTCCTGAGCTAGCAATGATCATATAACTTGCAATAGAAAGAGAGTAGGGTAAGAAAGAGATCACCTCACAAGATGACAATCATGAACACAAAGAACCCACGCATGGACCTCCAAAGTCACTTTATTCCATTAACAAATGTCGGTTACAAAATGGGCAGAGTTCTCTTGCAAATTCTCCATATGCAAAAGGGAGCAAGAGACCCTTATTTATACAAAAAGAAGAAAGATAGAGTTTAAAACCCTAGCGCATTGATCAAGGAGAGATTAGGGGGTGCAACCCTCACTGACTAAGGTGTTAGCTATATTGATTTGGAGTTGAACTAAGTGCCAGAAGGTGTGACTGGGGTGAGGTGGCCTCCACCTAGGTAAGGCGCCCACCCAGTCTCATTGGAATTGTCAACCAACCAATAAAAGCATGCCAAAGAGGAAAAACGTACATGCATGGAGAGAGGCGCAAATTCCAAGGTGAAGTTGACTGTAGCACTCCGATACTGAGTCAAATCAGTCCAGACTTGATTGGAAGCATCCTAGATGCTTTTTGCCGAGCCAATTAGCCCTTTACTTTATTCAATTTGGTATTTTTTCGAGATATTTTGATTTTCTCCATTTAATAAAATAATGATTACTTTAAATTAAATATTCCTCATTTATTAATTTTGAGGAAATATTTAATTGAGAGAAAAATAATCATCCCAAACTTAGGATAATTGTGTCTAGGGAGTAAATGAGTGTTTTGGCTTAGAAAACAAGTTTTTATTTGCCAAAAACACCCCCCGGACCACTTAATTATTACAATTTGAAATTTTCAATTAAACCATAGTAAAAAACGGTTTAATTAATTGAAAATTTTAATTATTTTTCTATAGTCAAAAAATAAAAAATTAAAAACTTCTACGCGTTCGGGAAATATTTTTTGGACATTGTTTTAATGTATCTCGGGGCTTAGGAAATGACCATAGAACATACAAATAGTGTCTAATAGGTTCATATTCAATAGTTGGATTCTAATAACCCCCTAAGGCCCAAAATTCAAAATCGGGCATTCCAGCTTTGGAAGAAGTGGGAGAAAAACTCATCGATTATACTCGGCTAAAGGCAAAGCATAATTGACAAGGGAAAAAACTCCTTGGAATACCTTATTTGAAATTTTAGTCTTGGGGGACTGAGCCACTCAAAACCCCTACTAGCACACTTTATTACAACAACCCCATGGGGCATGGTCATTTCAGCACAAAAATAAAAATGACTAGCCAAAATTGGCTAGGCACAAAATACTGAACCTTTGATACACTGGATATGAACATGGATCATGTTCATCAACTGACGGCTCAACGGAAGGTTCAACTATTGTACAAAATAGTTGGTAACATGCTCAAGGACCAAAGGTACATGTAGGATATCAACATCATCAAACAAAGAGACCATAACAAGTACAAGCATGACAAGCAACATAGAGACAACAAAAGACAACCATGAGCAAGGGATACACACGACTGAAATGGGACCAAAATACAGCTAAGGGGCACTTAACCAAGTCAATGGGTAACTAGGGCTTTTTTTATTGTCCTAAGGCCTCCAAGGGATTCAATCTTGGGCTTGGACAAATTCAAAAGGGCTTGTTTGACACAGACAACCACAAACAACACACTAACCCTCAGGGGCTTCACAAGGGGCACCAAGGACTCAACAGTTGGCATCAATAGCCAGACACCATTGGCATCAATGACAACTTAATCAACACTTTCTTCGAGGCCGACTTGTCTTCTTGTCTTCAATTTTCCGTGGGACTTCTTCAATGGTTCACTTGACTTCTTGGTTATTTCTTCATCTTAGAAAAGTTGTCTTTGTTAATGTTCATCTCCTCACATGCATGTCCGTTCACTCATAGAGCTCTAATGTTGATTTGACCCCACTCTAAGAAGTCCCGAACACTTCTTAGAGCCTATGTCAAATTCAACATTAGATTAGACTTTTTATATTTCTCATGGAGATGAAATTCCCTATCAAATAAACAAGTCAACTCACTCTAAATATAAAATAGATCACTCCATTAAGGAGTAGGAAATGTGACAACGAGTCTAAGCAAGCACCTCAAGCCTTATTGACTCTTAGCCTAATCTCATGCCTGTGCAAGGCTACACTAGGGCCATTGTAATGAGCAAAATATATAATAATTAAACATTAATAAACATCAATAAATTAAATAAACTAATAGTTAAAGAAGCGGCACCTTGATGAAAGGTTATGCCTCTTTATGAAAGGGCACCTAGTATGGGTATTTATACAAACATTATTCTCATTATAATATCATCTATTATCTTATCAATCATATATTTTATTATATTCATGGATTACTGCAATCTGGATTATCTACGCTGGTTATTTTTGTAAGAAAGAAAGTTTCTTCATTTAAGTGGTATCAGAGCCCCTTCTTGGGCTTGATTCCGACCCTTGGCCATCGGTCGACAGAGCTTCTCTGGACTAGGGTCTTTTGACCAAAAAGTGGTCCTTTGGCCTCCTCTGTCGTGCCTCCACCTTGCTACACTCTCAGTCGCCACCACTCCATGCTGCCATTCACTGCACTCTATTCCCTCTCCACATTTTTTCTCTGTGCGCAGTGCATTCTGCGTCCCCCGCTCCCGCTTCTCTGCATCCTACTCCTTGCTTCTCTGCGTCCAGCTCCCGCTTCTCCGCCGCTGCTCCCCACTTGCTATGTCCCCCACTCCCTCTTCGTAGGCTCCACCCACGCTGCTCCTCACTATTCCCCTGCGCACACGCATCCACAATGTTGAAAAGTTACCTAGGAAGTGTTTGTCCACCTAGAGTTTCCTTGGGGTGGACAAGGACACTTAGAAGTGACTCCTAGTCATTTTGTGAATTTAATGAAGTGAGATGGACTTTATATTTTTAAAGTGACTTTTAAAAAAAGTTAAGTGGGTATTTTCATAAGTTCTCATTTTAAAAGTTAAGTGAGTGATTAAATAGAATAAGAGGGGTTGCCCAACTTTATTAAATGATATGAGTGCACTAAATATTATTTAATAATTTTTAATGGAGCATTTAATGTCAACCTTTAATCTAATCTAATCTTGACCGTTAGATTGACAAGGAAAGTTACCATAAACAAAAAGGCTAGGGCAAGGCAAAAGTTTATTCATTGTGTTCATTTTTAGAAGAGATTTTTGGAGAGAGAGAGGAAAAAGAAAAATGAGGCTTTGAAGAGATTTTGAACCAGGAGAGAGAATTTTCTGAGATTGAAGAAAAGGTTGCAGGGTGCATTTTCCAAGGCAGGTATTTATTTAAGAAGTAGATTCCGTACAGCAAGAGGCCGTACTAGACAACCGTACATCAAGATGAATTTCGAGAAAACCAGGGCACGTTTTTCGAGAAATTTTTATAGCATTGAATGCCATTTATTGTAGACCGTATGATTAAGAAATTGAGAAGGGCAGCTGTACAACACACGAAAATCGAGATAGTTTTTTGGCACAGTTTTCGAGAATTTGCAGATTGTATAGCCTGCACGTGTGAGGCCGTACAACACGTTTTTCGAGGCTGTTTTTTCAATGATTTTCAACAATCCGTACAACAGAGTTTTGGCACGCATTTCGAGAAGAAATGCTGAGATAAGTATAGCTGTGTATTTTTGTAATTTTGCCTGTAGAAAAATAAAATCTCTCCACTCAGAAAATAGGTTTTCCCTTAGGGGTTTTGTCCTGGACCATTGGTAAAAAACAAGCATGTTAATTTCATGTGTGTGAATGTCTGAAATTTTTCTGAGTATTTAAATTTTCCAGTCAAAAGAAAATTTCTGAATTGTTTGAAATTGAGAAAAAGTTTCACTTGTGTTTCAGTCAAGTTAAATTTTTGATAAAATTTATGTATTGAAGGGTTGGGCATTAAACCATGCAGAGAAGCCAAAAGGCTTGAAACCGGGTTGGGGAAACTTTCAAAAATTTCATGGTATCAGAGCTTTGCAAAGATTCAAAATTTTAAACATTTAGAAACTGGGGTTTGAAGAAAAGAAGTCTTGAACAACTTGCTTGTGAGTACAGCTTGCAACCATGGTTTTCGGTCTTAGAGTGGAAGATAGACTTGATGGGGCTGCAAATTTTAACCCTTGGAAGGCTAGAATTAGCTTGATTCTTGAAGAGAATGAACTATGGGATATAGTTCGTGGGACAACAACAAATTCTGTGGTAGTACCTGCTGATGCAACAGATAAGGAAACCTTCATGAAGAAGGATGTGAGAGCAAGAAGAGTCATTCTTGATGCACTGAAGGATCATGTGATCCCTCACATTTCAGCCAAAGACCATGCATTTGAGATGTGGACAGGTTTGACAAATCTTTATTAAAGTTCCAGTGAAAATAGGAAGATGGTATTGAGAGAAAAGTTGAAGAGTGTTCGCATGGGAAAAGGTGAAGGCATGGCATCATATCTTACCAAGATCACACATGTAAGAGATGAGCTAGCAACTGTAGGAGAGGTAGTGGGCATTCCTGAGATGGTGTGTCACAGCAGTGGACCGTATTTGTTCAGACCATTATTGGGAGGGAGAACATACCCACATGGGATCAATTGTGGGATGATCTCACACAGGAGGAGATACAGAGAGGCTTCTTACAAGGCAGTTCATCACATCAGAGAGATGACGAGGAGAATGTTGCTTTAGTAGCGAAGGGCAAGAAGAAGAAGAAGTTTAAGAAGGGTTCCAAAGAGGGAACTGTTATCACATATATAGTAGCCAGGCTACCATATTCTTATTTTCAGACACAGTACATTTTTCAGCCAGATCTCTTACATATGAGATGCTGAGATGAGCAGTTTATATGGATCATTTTGTATTAGTGGACTATTGTACTCTCCCATGTCAGGATTGAGTCTCAGGACACTCAGATTTGAGGACCAATGTAGCTATTTATGTTATTTCAGAGCAGTCATGGATGCCCAGTGTTATATTAGTTCTTTCTCATTGGACAAATGGTGTCTCAGATGGATTTTATTGCATGGTTATGACTCAGCATTTTATATTGTGTTATGGTTATTATTGCTCTTATACCGATTCTTGTGACATGTATTAACTTGTGGTATCATGATCTGGCGGTCATAATTATATGGACTTGGTTGTATCTTGTACTATGTATTGATGTCTTTTCTTAGACTTGGAAGTTCTTGATCTATACTCATTGGTTTTACCCTCCTTAGGGAGAATAGAGGTAGTCATTCCCACCATTGTTTTGGCTTGCTAGTGTTGGTTCCATCATCCACTGTCTTCACCCATCCATTTCCTTCCATTTTAGTTTTCAACTCGACTGACTTCTTGACTTATGGCATGGAGGACCTTTTTCCCCGTTAGAACTTTTGTTGGACAAGCCTCCCTGTTTATATTGTGTCTCGGCTCTGAGTTGGTGACAGAACTTGCCTTTGGTGAGTTGGATTGTATGCCTAAATCCTTCTGGTCGGTTGTCCCGATGTTTGGCATTGTGCAGAACTCCCACTAGTCACTTGAGATGTTGTTGGCTAAAACTAAAAGCTCATGTACTACTTGTATTGAAATATTGAATATGCGCCCATCGAAAATGAAAATTGTAAAACTGTGTTTCTTAACATATGTAAAAAGGCAAGAGCAATGAAATCCTAAAATATTCCTTGAAGAGTATAAAAGAAAAGGTCCAAAAAGCAATGGTTTAAAATGTGCTATATCCAAAAAATTGCTGACCTTATTAAAATAAATATGTCCCGGATGAAAGCTACGATTAGCTGTGTTTTTAAGCACTGGTAAAGTCCCAAAAGGTTTCATATAGGCCAAAAAGGCCATGGAATAAAATAATGATCCTAATGAACTTGGATCAAGCTTGATGTAGACATGATGCCTAGGTTGAATAAGCACTCTCTAAACAACTCACCCATTTGTGAGGCACTGCCATTCCCTGTGTTGTTGTTCGTCCGACATTGGTTATAGTGAGTATTCCCTTTCCTTATCCAAAGTGTCATGATGTTGAGTAGGAAGTCATCCTTTGCCTAAGCCTTGTCATTTCCACCCTTCACCTTTCACTAGTAAATTGGTTACAGCTATGAAGTGAGTATAGTCTTGAAAGTCTAAGTCAAAGTAATAATAAATAAAGCTTTATATATGTATTGGTTGAGTTACCGCCAGTGAAATGAATGCTACTTGTTGTGATTGTTACTTGAATGAGTTGTAGAGCATGTCCTAACCTTTTAACACTTGCAGTGGATGAATATAGTCTGAGTTATTTTGGTGTTTGATTATTCACAGATGGTTATATTGTTTATTGGATATGATTGATGATCAGATAGAGACCTATGAAGGGTATGAGTATACACCTTAGATGGATTTTGACTCTCTGAGTCCAATGAGACAGTTTATTTCCAGTTTCGGGCATTTACGTATGTGATCAGGTTCATTCTGCCTTTCTAATGCAATTTTTCTTCACAGATTGATATATTTGAGCAGGGAGATGTTTTAGTTAGATCTCCTAGGGCGTTGTAGGGGCATAGGGGGGTGCAACCACTTGTTTGTACCATAGTACCCCCATCCCAGAGATCCTGGTGGGCTCAGTTTGACAACGCAGGCACCTTAGGAGGCTGTTTTGGCAGGTTCACGTTTCCTAAGGCAGATTAAAAAATGATTAAATGGCTATTGAAGAAATCAATTTGGGCTACTGTGGCAAAGAAATGACATGGGATGAGTCATGATGATGAGAGTGATGTCCTCCACACCTTCTCTAGCAGTTGCAGCTCCTGATTGGGTCCACACCTATTTTTGGGCATTTTTTATTATTTTCTGGAGCTCTTTTTGGAGGTTCACGATTTCCTCAAGGAGGCACAAAAGTCAAAGAATTAAATTGTGATATTATTTATTGTGCCACGGGGACACCCAAAGGGAGTTAGTCAAACACTCCTTGGACCCACCATGTGCTTTCATTTATTTCTTGTTGAGTGGGTTACTTTTATTTGGGTGGTTTAGTCCACTTTGGTAAATTATGGTTATATTGATCCATGTGTTGTATGTTGAGCTCATCTCAACCATTGATTAGAACATTTCATCTTTTAATCTTAACCACTCGTTTTGAAAGTGGTTAGGATTTTGTTATGATTGAGGTTCTCTCATTTCTATTTAAAGGAGAGGGCTTCTCATTTGTAAGGGGTCTTTGGCTCTTGGATCTGAATAATAGAAAGATTTTTTTGTGGAAATTTTTCTGGATCTGCTTTGCATCTGATGTGCTCAAATGGTGATTAGCTAGTTTTCAGCTTCCTAGCATTGTGGAAATTCTCGTGAGATCTATATTTTTCGTGGCTATCATTGTTTTGTCTACAGGAGGGCGTTTTGGCTGGAGCGTTTTTGTAGGGGGACCTCAACTCGCTCGGTTCTCTTCGTCTTGGATCAGGGGGTTTTCATTAGTTTCATTGCGATCTATGATTACTTCATTTTACTGTCTTGTAGCATTCAGTTTCTTTATTTTGTATGTGCAAATCTGATATGGTTGACGTTTGCTCATGCAGGGTAAGGGGAGCTTTGGTGGCTTGGAGCTTGCATATGCCATAGAAATCACGGGGATCTTCCAGAATTGATCGGGATAGCAAAGATCGTCACTGTTACAGACTTCTACAAGCTTTTCCAGGTAAGATCCAAGAGGTAAGTCTTTTCTTTTTTCAGATCTTATTCCATTGTACCTTGCTTCAATTCAACTTTTTCTGAAAACTCCTAAAACACTAAAAATCAATAAACTTGGGAATAGTTTGATCTTTTGCCAAACCATTTCTAGGTTTCATAGATCGGGCCTCCCCTTCATCAAATCAACTGAAACGTTGGTCGAATTCCTCACAGTTTGACCTAGATCTGATTTTTAAGCAGAAAACTGCATAACCCCCCAACTGAAAAATTGACCTGCTAGGGTTTTGAGTTTTTTCTGATTTCTGACTTCACAGACGGATAGATCGGGTCCCACATAGCCTAAATCAACCCCAACGCTGTCCATTTGCTTGACCATTTGACCTAGATCTAAAAAATTGACTGAAATTGCCCTAACGCCCTCACTGAAAATTAGACTTTTTCGGAAGTGAGTTTTTCTAAAATCTAACAAGATAGACAGATAGATCGGGTCTTGAGCATTCTAGAACACCCCCAATGCTGAGCTAGATCTTTCCGGTTTGCCCTAGATCTTAAAAATTGGTTTTCAGCCTCCTAGCCCCCTTCATCAGATTTTGACTTTTCCAGATCTGATTTTTCTGCTGATTTTCTTATTTGGGCTTGTAGATCAAGTCACTCTGACCTCTTCTCTCCTTCAACGCTGAGCCATTAGCCTCTAGGTAACCCTACAATTGCAGATCTGTCCTCCTAAGCCCTAGCGCTAGCCATCCATTGAGCTGGGTTTTCTGTACCTTAGCTTTTCCGGACCAACTACTTTCTGGGTTCGTAGATCAAGGTGTCTCCCAGGTGGGTTCACTGAAACGTTGGGTTGTTGCTGACTCCATTGCCCAATACACACAAGGCACTGATCTCCTAGTTAGCGCTAGCCCCAACTTGACCTCACTCCTATTCCTTTTGCCAGCACCTACTGATAACTCAAGTCACCTATCTTTCACTGAGATTGTCCCCTTGGTACTAGGCAGTCCCAACTCTGTTCTTACTCACCTTGTCACAGTTACATTTCCCAAGACAGTGGTCATCTCCATTAGTTGCTAGTACCTTTTCCCTAGAGCTAGGGTTTCCATTTACCTTTCACCTTAAGTACCTTGAAGCCCCATCTGATCCTCTTCTGGTGTCTAGGTCTGATCTCTCTTGTCGAGAGCAGATCTGGGTCTCCCCCATTTTTGTCTTGGACTAGGATAACATAAAGTGAAGGCTGCCTTGATTGGCGTGACAACCATCCATTTGGGAGTCTAGGCAGTCGTGGTTCCACCCCTTAGTTGCTTGCCCCTTTATCATCCATCCTGGATCCACCTCACACAGGCAACTACAAGGCGGGTGATAACAGGAACCAAACAACATGAGGGAGAGAAGAAGGACATGGGCAAAGTGAAATGCTTTTCATGTTAGAAGATGGGACACTATGCTAGACAGTGTCCTAATAAGAAGAAGAAGAAGCAGTAGACTATAGCTACAGCGGAGATCGATGAGTTCGTAGTGAGATTCGAGAGAGATTTTTCTCTCTTTGCAGGTGTTGGTGTTGAGAGACCATCTTCTATCACCAACAGGGATTTTGTGGACCACATGGAGCATTCCATGAGTGTTGGGCATTTGTTGAGTGCTACCATTACTTCCTCCACTTGGTACATTGATAGTGGAGCTTCCAGTCATATGGCAGATGATCGGGATATGTTGACAGAGGTGTCAGAGTCAGACTTCGAGATGGAGGTTGTATTGGGAGATGATATAATGGTGAGAGCAGTTGGGCGAGGGACTGTCCGCTTTCATAGGGAGTCCATGCAGCCTATGTTTCTGAGGGATGTGTTGTTTGTCCTTGGGTGGAAGAAGAACCTTGTTTCAGTTTCCATGATAGAGGACAGAGGCTTCGCTGTATATGTCTTTGATGGGAAAATTCACATCTTTCCCAAGTCAGTAGGTCCATCTGACTCACGGGTGATTGGAGTCAGGAGTGGGAAACTGTACAAGCTTCTTTTCCAGCCACATCATGCACTGTCACACACTCAGAGCAGTGATGAGTTGTGTGAGCTATGTCATAGGAGGATGGCCCATCTTCACTATCCAGCTTTGCGGATGCTGAGAGAGATGACTATAGGTATGCCAGAGTTCAACACAGAGTCGAGTGGTGTGTGTAGAAGGTGTGCTTTGGGAAAGTACACCAAGACTTCTTTTCCTAGCAGTGATTTCAGATCAGAGGGAGTGCTTCAGTTGATACATTCAGATTTGTGTGGTCCCATGTCTTTTTCCTCTTTGACAGGGTATGAGTACTAATTCACTTTCATAGATGACTTTTCCAGGAAGACCTAGATCTATTTCCTTAGAAGCAAGAGATCAGAAAAAGTCTTGCTTTGGTTCCAAGAGTTCAAAGCTTTTGTGGAGAACCAGACAGGAAAGAAGATCAAGGTACTTTGGTCAGATAATGGAGGTGAGTATACTTCTCATGCATTTGATGAGTATTGTCGACAGGAGGGGATAAAGAGGCAGCTGACTGTTCCTTATACTCCACAACAGAATGGAGAGACTGAAAGGAAGAACCGTTCTATAGTGGGTGCACCTAGAGCCATGCTACATGATCAGAGTCTTCCTTTCTTTCTATGGGTAGAGGCCTATAGTATTGCTGTTTATGTTCTCAACAAGAGTCCGCACCGTGCATTGGGGAGTAAAACTCCTGAGAAGACATTCACAAGGAAAGTGCCTGAGATAGGTCACTTTCGGATTTTTGGTTGCCTTACATACTCTCATGTCCCTTCTGAGAAGAGGACAAAGTTGGAGGCTACAGTTGAGCGTGGCATCTTTGTTGGTTATGATGAGACATCAAAGGATTTTCGGATATACCTTCTTGCACGGAGGAAAGTTGTGGTGAAGAGGGAGGTGAAGTTCGAGGAGGAGAAAGCCTTCAGGAGGTCTCTTGATTCCGAGATGGAGGATCAACAGGGTACAACACAGGTGACAGCTCAGAGTTCAACGAGTCAGAGTTCAAGGTCACCGGTTTCAGGTGTGACTGGGTCACAGGTTACAGGTTCTTCAGTTATAGGGGCTTAGTCTACAAGGACTTATGGTACAGAGACAGGTTCATGGGTCACAGGTTCACAGATGACACCTTCAGGTGATTCGAGTTCTAGTGGTACAGGTACAGGTTCACCAGGAACATGTTCTTAGGTTGTGGGGACTTCTTTAGGGAGACAAATGTCTGATGAGGAGGTTGAGGAGTTTGAGACAGTATGCTTCCTCTAGGAAGAAGAAGCCAAGTTGGCTTCAGGAGTTAATGAAGGAAGCAGGGCAGTCAGTTGGACCGCCCAAGAGGATCTCAGGGAGAGCAGGGCACATGAGAGTTTTTCCAGCTATATGGCACAGGTGACTAGCTTGCGTGACATCGTTCCTGATACTTATGAGGAGGCTTCTGCACACCAGGCATGGAGAGATGCCATGATAGAGGAGTATAACTTCGTCATGAAGAATGGGGTGTGGGAAGTGGTTCCAAGACCATAGGGGAAGTCAGTTGTGACTTCCAAATGGCTTTTCAAGATAAAGCATGTTGCGGATGGTAGTATTGAGAAGTTCAAAGCTCGTTTTGTTGCACGTGGTTTCTCACAGGTCGAGGGAGTTGACTATGATGAGACATTTGCAGTAGTGGCTAGATTTTCTTCGATCAGGGCAGTGATCTCCATCGTTGCAGAGATGGGTTTGAAGAACCATCAGATGGATGTGAAAACCGCTTTACTCAACGGTTTTCTACAGGAGGAGATATATTTGGAGCAGCCACAGGGCTTTGAGGTATGTGAGAGAGACACACATGTTTGCAGGCTGAAAAAGGCCTTGTATGGACTGAAGTAAGCCCCTCGGGCTTGGTATTCCAAGATCGACACCTGCTTGCTTTCGATTGGGTTTCAGAAGAGTGAAGCGGATCCACAGATTGCAGACCTATGTCGACCACCCATGATCACCAACTGGGTGAAGCTTCCTGCTTCAGAGGGAGAGTTGGTGGACCCCACCTTATATCGTCAATTGATTGGTTCGTTGATGTATTTGGTCAACACCAGACTAGATATGAGTTTTGAAGTGAACACTCTCAGTCAGTTCATGGTGGAGCCCAGGAGAGTGCATTGGATTGCTGTAAAACACATCTTGAGGTATCTTGCAGGTACAACTGACTATGGATTGGATTATAGGAGATTTGGTGGAGTGGGGTTGGTTGGCTATACAGATTCAGATTGGGTAAGTAGTGTTTCGGACCAGAAGAGCACTTCTGGTTGTTGCTTCAGCTTGGGTTCGACAGTTGTGTCGTGGTTCAGTAGGAAGTGAAAGTCTGTGGCATTGAGTTCTGCCGAGGCTGAATACATGGCAGCCAATTAGGCTAGTTGTGAGGCCTTGTGGCTTCGCAAGTTGATGGTGGATTTGTTCGATATGGAGCCGAGTCCCACAGTTATATAGTGTGATAATCAGAGTTGCATCAAGCTCTCTGAGAATTTGGTATTTCATGAGAATTCGGTATTTCATGACAAGTCGAAGCACATTGAGATTAGATATCACTTCATCAGGGATTATGTTTAGAGAGGGGCTACTCGTTTGCAGTATGTTTCGACAGATGAGCAGGTGGCTGACATTCTCACGAAGCCTTTGGGTAGAGGGAAGCATGTCTACTTCAGAGACAAGTTGGGAGTGGTGAAAAACACTTTCCTTGGTAAGTGGGAGTGTTGAAAAGTTACCTAGGAAGTGTTTGTCCACCTAGAGTTGCCTTAAGGTGGACAAGGACACTTAAATGTGACTCCTAGTCATTTTGCGAATTTAATGAAGTGAGATGCACTTCATATTTTTAAAATGACTTTATTAAAAAGTTAAGTGGGTATTTTCCTAAGTTCACATTTTAAAAGTTAAGTGAGTGATTAAATAGAAAAAGGGGTTGCTCAACTTTATTAAATGATATGAGTGCACTGAATAACATTTAATTATTTTTTAATGGAGCATTTAATGTCAATCTTTGATCTAATCTAATCTTGACCGTTAGATTGACAAGGGAAGTTACCATGAACAAAAATGCTAGGGCAAGGCAAAAGTTTATTCATTGTGTTCATCTCCAGAAGAGATTTTTGGAGAGAGAGGAAAAAGAAAAATGAGGGTTTGAAGAGATTTTGAACCAGGAGAGAGAATTTTTTGAGATTGAAGAAAAGGTTGCAAGGCACATTTTCCAGGGCAGGCATTTATTTCAAAAGTGGATTTTGTACAGTAGGAGGTCGTACTAGACAACCGTACATCAACACAAATTTCGAGAAAACAAGGGCATGTTTTTCAAGAAATTCTGTACAACATTTAATGCCATTTATTGCAGACCATACGGTTTAGAAATTGAGGAGGACAATCGTATAGTGCATGAAAATTGAGACAGTTTTCTGGCACAGTTTTTGAGAATTTGTAGACCATACAGCCTGCACGTGTGAGGCCGTACAACACGTTTTTCGAGGCTGATTTTCAGCTATTCGTACGGCAGAGTTTTGGCACGCATTTCGAAAAGAAATGCTGAGATAAGTCCAGCTGTGTATTTTTGTAATTTTGCCTGAAGAAAAATAAAATCTCTCTACTCAGAAAACAGGTTTTCCCTTAGGGGTTTTGTCCTGGACCATTGGTAAAAAACAAGTGTGTTAATTTCATGTGTGTGAATGTCTGAAATTTTTGAGTATTTAAATTTTCTAGTTAAAAGAAAATTTCTGAATTGTTTGAAATTGAGAAAAAGTTTCACATGTGTTTCAGTCAAGTTAAATTTTTGATAAAATTTATGTATTGAAGGGTTGGGCATTAAACCATGCAGAGAAGCCAAAAGGCTTGAAACTGGGTTGGGGAAACTTTCAAAAACTTTCACACAACACCTGAGCCCGACTCGGCTCGCCCTGCAACCCCTTTCCTCCGCTGCTGCTAACACCTCCTCCTGCCTTCCCTTCGACTTGCTTGTTCCCCGTTCATTCCTCTCGCCTGGAACTTCTCCCCGTGCTCCTCCTACCTTGCCGTTACTTCATGCCCCTCCTTCTCCGCTCCTCCTCCCATTCATGCTTGCTGTGTTCCTTAACCCCGATCCCACCCCCATCCACTCGTCTTGCTCACACCTCCCACTCCTCCTCGCATCCACTTCCCCGTCAACGATGCCCACACTCCATTTGTCCAACCCACAACCTGCTCCATTGCTCCACCGTCGCCTCCCTCCAGCAACCACCTCCCTATCTCCTCCATGTAAACCAAAAAAACTATATATATAGTTTATAAAAACGTTTTTTTGTTGGCAAAGTGGTGGAACCCCCCTGATTAGCAGGGTTGCCATTGGCTAAGAAACCATGAACCAGGGGCATCTAAGCCATCAAAATCACCCGGGGATCGCACCCGGCCTGGACCGCACGAGATTAGAACCGGCGACCTTCCAGCTTAGGGGGCGTCTTAACCATACCCCGCCACCAACTGTTCTCCATCTCGCGGATATAGTTTATAAAAACGTTAATAATAATAATATTATCAATTAATTAGTTAATAATTATTATTATTTAAAAACAAAATTTAAGAAAGCATAATAAAATGGAGTCTCATGGTGAAAAACAAGGAAGATTTTCAAGCACTTTAAAAACTTATGTCTCAGTGTTATTTCAAATAAAAGGAACAATTAGAGGGAAAGACATTACTATTTCTATTGCTCCCGTTGAATGCAATAATTATATCAGTGATGAATTTGCTAATGAGTTGGTGATTCCAGAGTCAAATATAGGTGAAAGGTTAGACTTTTGGAATAACAAAGAAAATGGAAGAAGCAATTTACAATTGAACATTGGAGATTATACTTGTGTCTCACAATTTAAAGTTAGATCCTTGTGGAGCAGTGACGGTGACCTAATTTTGGGATTTCCGTGGCTAGAAACATTGGGGACTTTTATCTGAAATGTTGAAAAGAAGTTTCTGATATTTCCCTACAAAAAGAAGAAAATCACATTACATGACCTTAACATGAAGTAAGAACCAAAAGTCGTGTCATCTGATGACTTCAGAGAAATATCAAAGGTGATGTTGCAGGGGACTGAGAAATCAATATAGATGATATAGAACAATTTTGACAAGGTTATTGTAGGTAAAGAAGAAGAGATCTCTCGTCTAAGAGATCATAATAAAAACTTGCTTCTACAAATCAAGAAGGCAAAGGATAGAAGAGAAGATTCAAGCTCTACAACAAAAATTACTGGTAAAATACGAACAAAATTCCGCCCTGAAGAAGGTTAATCAGGAACTAGATGAACAAATCGAGAAGTTAAAAGAGAACCAACAGTCGCAAGACAAAAGGTTTGAGAAGATTTAGAATAATAATAATCTATTAGAGAACAAATTAGTTCAAATCTAGAAGAAAGCATCCAGACTATCCAGAAAATAAATTCCAGTCGAGAAAGAAGAAACAAATACAAATTCAGGTCTCGTCATAGTTCAAAAGGAAGTCAATCGAGCAGAAAAACAAGCAACGAGAACTCCATTCTGACACCTAAATTACAAAAAACATTTTGATCAATGATAGGGTCAAAATGAACATAAACAAAGGAGTTATAAATTTAGAAGCGAAAGAACACAAAATCTACAACCTAAGCAGAGAACATGAAGATTTATCCAACAAGACGATTAGTAATCACCTCCGATGAAAATAGATCTCGGATGGACCACATCACAGATGATGCGACATTTTTTCTTTGGAGTTCGTAACTCGTATCGTCTCATTTCGTCACGTGTTGCAAGTACTAAAATAAAGGATCGAGAGATGACATTACAAGCAAGCATTAGCGAAAATTTGAGGTCTAAAATGGTCCTCCTAAGGAAAATAATAAAATAATAGTTAAAATAATAGAATAATATTTATTAATTTTGGAGGAAAGAAAAATCTATTTTTTTTGTTCGTATTTTCAACATAAGTCCTTGTGTTTTTGCTCAAATTTTGAGCGGGAGAACTCATTGGATGCGGAATGCAGAATTAAATTCCGCATCCAACGAGTACCCACACTGCAGACTTTTGACGGACCCCATTGCCACAAAAACAAGAAATACCTGAAAAACGTGATGATGATGTAAAAAGACAGGACTTATGTTGAAAATACAAACAAAAATAATAGCTTTTTTAATGACAAATATATCAAGTCAACCATTATGGTTGACTAATTTTATTGACATTCTATTGGTTCTCAAATTTCGACTCTCAAGAATTTATTGTTGCCTCATTTGTTTACTAGGGCCATTTTAGACCCCAAATTTCCTCTAATGAAATTAGACGTAAGCCTTGTCTTCGATAAAGCTTTGAGAACAAAGCTTCCCTTAAGGGGAAGGCAATGTAATGAACAAAATATACAATAATTAAACATTAATAAACATTAATGAATTAAATAAACTAATACTTAATGAAGAGGCACCTTGATGAAAGCTTATGCCTCTTTACGAAAGGGCACCCAAATGGGTATTGTTGCCGCCTAATACACACTTTAAGACACAGGAAAGTCTCCAACCCACTGTGTGTGTCCTTGGGGGCAAGTTAGAGCTGGGGACCACTGTCACCACAGTCCACA
>LPNX010058802.1:510078-605229 GCA_001517045.1 Pseudotsuga menziesii
TGGAGTCCATGATTTATCATTTGTGCTGTAGCCTGTATCTTGATGAAGTCAGTAGGTTTTTCAATTAGATTTTAATATTTATTATGCTCATTTTTAACTTAAAAATGAAATATAGTAAATACTAAATAATTTTTTTAAATTTTTTGCTTTCTGGTCCAAAAACAAAGTATGCTCTGTTTTACTTAAGAAAATAAGTAATAAATGTCTGGAATAGTTTTACATTGAACACAGTTCAGATACCATCATAGATATATGACAAATCGAATTGAGATAAATAGACAAAGTTTGTTCAAACTTCAAACACACTGTGGAGAGAGTTTTGTTAAGATAAACTGCTGTTACAGAGTTTCCTGTACAGTTTCAGGTGTGACTGTATTGTCTTCTCCAGAAATGGGGCTTTTACTTCTTGATTACATAACATACTATGCTTCTGCATATTGAGAAAAGACAGAAGTTAGAACAGAATAAATTACGCATGGCTCATATTGAGGGCAAAACTGAAGCCTATTAACCATAATACAAAAATAGGCAAAAATGGATAACTGTATCCTAACATTTCTGAAAAGATGAGCTTGGTCATCAGTTAAGTCAAGTAACTCCTTCATTCTCCCCCTTGATGAGTAAGGGAATCATTTCTAGCTGTCTTCATGGTTCTGCAAATCGTTCTTTTCAAACTGATTTACAACTAAAAGAGGACTGATATGCTCATTCTGCATGGTCACTGATTGTAAACTGAGAACTCTGATACATCAATACACTGCTGCTAATGACCATTTAAATATTTTTTGAATTTTCAAATCTGTCTTGTAAGTATATTTATTATTTGCCATTTGTTGTATAATATTTAGACTCTAGAGATATAGATTGGGACAGTTATTGTTATATAATATAAACCGAAGCAGTGCATTCCTGTAGCAATTGTCCAATATCAATATCAATATCAATGTGATTTGTGTGGTTTTTTTGTTTTTAACATTGTCACTTGAAAAGTTGAATTGTTTAAGAAATAAATCTGTCACACATAATTATAGTTTTAATGGACAATGAACATTATTTGTTTTTTTACCATTATAATTAACATTTAAAAAAGGCAAAAACTTAAAAACTAAAGTTATAATTTAATAAATTTATGTTTTTTAATATATATTAAAATTTAATATATTATATTATTGCCGCTCCCAACCTGACGTATCCAGTAAATTTGGGCGAAGCTTCTAGACGTATCGGATACTCGTGTCCGCGTACCCGGCGTACCCGCGTACCCGACGTACCCGCGTACCGAAAACTTGTGCAACATAGTCTGGTGGTCATAAATATATGGACTTGGATGTATTTGTATTATGTATTGATGTCCCTACTTAGACTTGGAAGTTCCTGATCTATACTCATTGGTTTTACCCTCCCTAGGGAGAATAGAGGTAGTCATTCCCACTATTCTTTGGCTTGCTAGTGTTGGCTTCATCTTTCACTGTCTCCACCCATCCATTACCTTCCAGTTTTGTTTTTAACTTGACTTATTACTTGACTTATGGCATGGAGGACCTTTCCCCACTAGAACCTTTGTTGGACAAACCTCCCTGTTTATAGTGTGTCTCGGGCCTCGGCTTTGAGTTGGTGATAGAACTTGCCTTTGGTGAGTTGGATTGTATGCCTAAATCATTCTGGTCGGTTGCCTCGATGTTTAGCACTGTGCAGAACTCCCCCTAGTCACTTGAGATGTTGGCTAAAACTGAAAGCTCATGCATTACTTGTATTGGAAATGTTTATATATGCGCCCATGGAAAATGTAAATTCTAAAATGTGTTTCTTAACATATACGAGCAAAGGGAAAGAACAATGAAATGCTAAATTACTCCGTGAAGGGTATAAGGAAAGGTCCCAAAAGCAAGGGTTAAATATATGCTATATCCAAATATTGCTGACCTTATAAATTTGAATATGTCTTGGATGAAAGCTGCAGTTAGCTGTGCTTTTAAGCACTGGTGAAGTCCCCAAAAGGACATATAGGCCAAAAAGGTCGTGGAAATAAAATTGATGGTCCTAATGAACCTGGATCAAACTTGATGTAGACATGATGCCTAAGTTGAATAAGCACTCTCTGAACAACTCAACCATTTGTGAGGCACTGCCATTCCCTGTGTTGTTGTTTGTCCGACATGTGGTTTAGTGAGTATTCCCTTTCCATATCCAAAGTGTCATGATGTTAAGTTGGTAGTCATCCTTTTCCCTAGCCTTGTCGATTTTAGCCCTCACCCTTCACTAGCAAATTGACTACAACTATGAAGTGAGTATAGTCCTGAAAGTCTGGTCTGAGTAATAATAAATAAAACCCTATATATGTATTTGGTTGATGTACCGCCAGTGAGGTGACTGCTACTTGTTATAGTTGTTACTTAAATGATTTGTAGAGCATGTCTTAGCCTTGTAACACTTGCAGCAGATGGATGATAGTCTGAGTTATATTATTGGTATCTGGTCATTTACAGGTGATTATATTGCCTATTAGATATTGTTGATGATCAGGAAAAGACTTGGAAAGGGTATGAGTATGCACCCTAGATGGATTTGGACTCTCCGAGTCTAGTGAGATAGCTTATTTTCAGTTTTGGGCATTTGCTTTGATGATCAGGCTCATTTTACCCTTCTGATGCAGTTTTGCTTCACAGGATGATGCATCTGAGCAAGGAGATGTTTTTATTGGATCTTTTAGGGCGTTGTATGGGGCATAGGGGGTGCAACCACTTGATTGTACCATAGTACCCCCATCCCAAAGAGCATAGTGTGCTCAGTTTGACAACGCAGGCACCCTAGGACGCTGTTTTGGCAGGTTCACATTTCCCGAGGCAGATTAAAAAATGATTAAATGGCTATTGAAGAAATCGATTTGGGCTACTAAGGCAAGGAAATGACATGGGATGAGTCATGATGATGAGTGTGATGTCCTCCGCACTTTCTCCAGTAGTTGCAGCACTTGATTGGGCCCACACCTATTTTTTGGGCATTTTTATATTATTTTCTGGAGCTTTTGGGAGGCTCATGATTTCCTCAAGGAGGCACAAAGTCAAAAAATTAAAATGTTATATTATTTTATTGTGCCATGGGGTAGCCAGAGGGAGTTAGTTAACACTCCATGGACTCACCATGTGCTTCATTTATTTCTTGTTGAGTGGGGTACCCTCCTTATGGGTGATTTAGTCCACTTTGGTACTTTATGGTTATATTGATCCATGTATTGTATGTTGAGCTCATCTCAACCATTGATTAAAACATTTATATCTTTTAATCTTAGCCTCGTTTTGAAATTGGTTAGGATTTTGGTTCTCTCATTTCTATTTAAAGGAGAGAGTTTGTCATTTGTAAGGAGTCTTTGGCTCTTGGATCTGGATAATAGAAAACTTTTCTTGTGGATATTTTCTTGGATCTCCTTTGCATCTGATGTTCTTAAATGGTGATTGGAAAGTCTTTTTCTTCCTAGCATTCGGGAAATTGTTATGAGATCTATATTTTTTGGGGATCATTGTCTTGTCTACAGGAGGACGACTTCAGCTTGGGTGTTTTTGCAGGGGGACCTCAACTCGCTTGGATTGTCTTTGTTTTTTATCAGGGAGTTTTAATTAGTGTTGTGGTGACCTATGATTTCTTCTTGCTATTTTTCTGCAGCATATAGCTTTTTTCTCATGTCACAGCAAATATGATATGGTTGACGTTTGTTGTGCAGGAGAGAGGGCGCATTGACTTCCTCGGTCAAACACTGGACATAGAACTCGCTTCAAGCTTCTCAAATTGATCAGGATGGCAGGGATCATCATCATCAAGGCATCTACAAGGTTTTCCAGGTAAGATCCACAGGTTGGTTCTTTTCTTCCATGATCTCAATCCATTGTACCTACTTTTCTTCAATTTACTGAAAATTCCAAAATTTTTAAAAAATCCAAAAATACTTAATTGTGGAATCGTTTGATCTTTGGACAAACCACTGCTGGGTTTTGTAGATCGTCCATCCCTCTCACCAGTTGATCCTCAATGTTGTCCAAAAAGTGGCTGGTTTGCCCTAGATCTAAAAAAACTGAATGTTTAAACCCCATCGCCCCCACTAAAATTTTGACTATTCCAGATCTGAATTTTTTGGGAAAATAATCACTTGGGTTCGTAGATCGGGTCCCCCTCATTCCAAAACACCTCCAACGCTGAGCTGGTTGCTGCCAGGTGGCCCTAGATCTGAGAAACTGACTTTCAACACCCTATCACTCCTAGTCATTTTCTGACTTTTTCGGATCTGATTTTTTCTGCATTTTTCCAACTTGGGTCTGTAGATCAGGTCATCCACATCCCATTTCTCCTCCAACGCCGAGATGATGCCTCCCAGATTGTCCTAGATCTAAGGATCTGTCCCTCCAAACCCTATCCCTAGCCCTCCTGCTGGTTTCCCCTGCAAACTGAATTTTCCGGGCCAAATACTTTTCTGGGTCCATAGATTAGGGCATATCCCAAGTGGTTTCACTCTAACGCTGTTCAGATACTGATTCCATTGCCCAAGGCCCAACAAGCATTGATCTCCAAGCCTAGCGCTAGCCCTCTTTTGACCTCTTTTCCCTGAAAGTTGATTTTTCTTTGATGACTCCAGTACTTTGACATTGTCACATCTTTCATTGAGTCTATCCCTTGGGTACTAAATAGTCCCAGTTCTGTCCTTACTCACCCTGCATTGGTTACGTTTCCCAAGGCAGCGATTATCTTCATCAGTTGCTAGTACCTCAACCCCAGATCTTGTATCAACCCCATAAGTTGGCTTGGTTCTACTTTGGATCGAACTTAACACTTCCAAAACCCTAATCCAAAGCCTTAGCACACCTGGTAACATCTCCCATAGATCTAGGGTCTTCAATTACCTTACACCTTATGTACCTCAAGCCTACTTGATCTGATCTGGTGTCTAGGTTTGATCTCTCCCGTCGGGAGTAGATCTAGGTCTCCCCCTTTGTCTTGGACTTAGATAACATAAAGCGAAGACTGCCTTGATTGGCGTGACAACCATTCATTTGGGAGTCTAGGCAGTCTTGGTTCCACCTCCTTAGTTGCATGTCCCTCTACCATCCATCCTGGATCCACCTCACATAGGCAACTAGAAGGTTGGTGATAACACACTGAAACTCCCTTGACATTTGAGGTCTTCGGAAAGAATCCGGTAATGGAACACTAATGGGTAATACTCTATGTATGGTGAGTTTGATTTAGAGGTCTCATAAAGCTAGGATGCATGTCGTCTCTGTGGGATTTGAATGCTGACCATCCACTGAAACTCCCCCAACATTCGAGGTCTTCAGAAAGAATCCGGTAATGGAAGACTAATGGGTAATACTCTATGTGTGTGAGTTTGATTTAGAGGTCTCATAAAGTTAGGATGCATGTCATCTTTGTGGGATTTGGGTTGAGAGTTATGTCGTGAGTGAAGCCTCATCAAAGTCCTAGAGGGAACCAGTCTATTGGCCGCAGGTCTATAGAAGATGTAGGGTCTCATTGATCTAGAAGTTGATGTCACATGGGACTACATGCTGCACATGTTGTTGAGATTGGGGGAAAGAAAGAAGTTAACAATCTAATAGGGTTTGTCTTGGTGGACCTTGTAGAATATGTATCCTGAGTTATGATACCTCCATTAGAAGCAATGCTAGACACCTTTGGTCTAGGTACTTTAAGAAAGTAGTAAGGGATCCTCCTAATTCTTTGTAGATGCATTGGAACCTTGCCTTGATCTCATAGTATAACGTGCACTGGAAGATAAGGTGGTCTTTTGACTCGATTTTCGATAGGTGACAAACTTGATTGATCTTCTAAGACCTTGGAACGTGGTGGTATGTCTCTACCTGAAGTCGATGGAAAGAGTCATTGAACTGGCCTAAATGAATATTCAGGCGATGCACGATAGTGTTTACACTGCTCCACGAGGCTAGTGTAAACACCATCGTGTCGTAGCGTAAAAATTAGCGCGTCGCAGTGGTATCCCTCTACTGGTGCATGGGCTATCTCCCACGATGGTGTGGTCTCTCCTAGTGCTGTTGAGATTGTTGACTGGTGACTAGAAGAGCTGTGGGTTGGTTCACTCTCAGACCTGCGTTGATGTTGCTATTGTTGCATAGACTGTTGACTGGTGCTGTTGAGATTGTTTGCATTTGAAACCCTATTTTTTGTGTGGAGTACGTCCTATTTTTGTGGAGTGTGTTGAAGTTTGAAGACTGATGCTGTGTACTAGAGACAAGAGGAGCTGCGGGGTCTCAACAAGAGCTGTCAAAATTGAACATGGAGTTGTGGTGTAGAACATGGAGCTGTGCTTAACAGAATTATGTGAATGGTATCACTCAATAATTGCTTATGTGAATGGTATCATTTTATTTTTGAACTCTGGTTATTGCCATTGATACATATTGTTGGGCAATATTTTGAGTTTCCCTTGTTGAAGACGAGTATTGTTGCTGCCCTAGAATATAAGAAGAAACCGTAACTGCTGAAGCTTTGATAGTATTGCTGGAGAAAGCCCTTTGGTGCTACATGTTGCCTCCATAAACTGCATCACTGACCGTTGCAACGTAGCCTATTGCAACAACGAGTATTGCAACATACTCTGAAAATCTTGAAGCTCTCTGCATATTTTTCCTTGTGAGTTTATCATTAATGTTGCGAAAACATTAATAACTTTGCACATTGTAAGCACTGTATCAATTCACAGAGATTCTACTGTATCGTATTGAAAGAATACATTGTAAAAGGTGGCAAAGACATCGACCTGCACATTCTTTTGTTTTCCAAAAACTGTTTATTTGCAGTTGATAGTTGCAGAAGATGCATTCATTGACTGCTATAGTTGGAGCAACACTCACTGGTAAAGACAATTATCCAGAGCGGTTGAGGAAGATCAAAGCCACCTTCATCTACAATGATTTGTAGCATGGCATATGTGAAGGAATCACCATTAAAACAAAAGCTGGCTTGACCTTGAAATCTGTCCCAAAGCCACCAACATCAGAGAAAGAACGAGATATATGGCGGACCAAAGACAACAAGGCATTGGCAATGATCACTGCTACAGTGAGTGAAGAGGTGAGTCAACACATATTACCTGCAACATCCTGTTTTGATGCCTTGAAAAGATTGAAGAATATGTTTGACTCACATTCTGAGATGGACATGATTCAGATGATGTTGAAACTGTTCAATTTAGAAGTGAAGGATAATGATCCCATGATTGTTGCATTTGAGATCAAAGCAATCATGCATAAGATTCAAGCAATCATGTCAAATTCCTCTATCCTACACATTCACGCTACCTTGAATCACTTCAAGCTAGTGACAAGCTGAAGGACCTCAGCTTTGACACCATGTTGGAGAAGATTTTAGACCAAGAGAAAGCTTTTGAAAAGAAGATCAACGATCCCACTAGAGAGACCCTTAGCCTTTCTCAAAAAGTAAAGAACCTGTCAAAAGACTCTTGCAAGGGGGAGAACAACAGAAGAGGACAAGGAAGAAGAAATTTAAGAGGCAATGGGGGCATAAACAACTCAAATAGAAGACCATACTTACAGTGTTAACGCTGTGGGAAGAATGGACTTGAAGCAAATCAGTGTTGGCCCCCTTGGGACTCCATCAACGAAAGACATAACAGAAGAAAGAAGACAAAAGTAAGAGCCGAGAGGCTGGTAAAGATCTTGAATTTGCTCATTGTATTGTTGCACATTGTAATATTGGAATAAACGAAATCACATCTTTTTCATCTTACAGAGATGCTTGGCTGCTTGATACTAGTGCAACATCCCACATGACATTTAAAAAAGACTGTTTTGAAGAATTGGATGACATTGTTGATGGCATAGTGTATTTTGTAGACAAATCCAACCTCAAACCAAAGGGAATTGGTTCCATCAAGCTCAAACTGCCTGGATTCCTTGACTTTATGTTGTATAATGTTCTCTATCTTCCAGAGTTGCAGAGAAGCCTGCTATCTTTGGTGTTGATTCAACAACAAGGCTATTCCATGCACATGTTCGATGGAATTGTAGAGATAATGAAGTCCTCTGACAACTAGGTCATCATGACCGGATATGACGATGGAAAACTCTTGAAGTTGAAGGGATCATCTACAAGAGCTCAGAACTTTTCCTACCTCTCTTAGCATGAAGAAGGTAATCTGTCATCCAGTTTGTTATGGCATGCTAGATATGGTCATCTAAATTATAACAACCTTCGCTTGTTGAGAAAGAATGGTGTTTCTGATGTAGAAATATTAACAAAAAATTTAGATTTTTGTCAAACACATAGTTTACCAAGATTTTAGACTTAAAACTTGTCATTAATAAAAACATCTCTCATGCATTTAAATCAATAACCCAACAAGCTGAAATACAGAAACTAAGTCTGTAGCAACGGAAAAATCACACAAAAAAAACAGACTGATAAACCCATAAAACAACAAAAATTTGGTTAATGTGACCTTGGAAAAACCCCACCCTGGAGAAAACCAGTCCAAGAGAAATTTTATTGCAGCATTTATCAGGCATAAAGTTAATTTACAACAACATTTATTTCAGCATTAAATGATTGTACTAGATTTCTCGATTTCCATGCCCACCTTGAATTCCGTGCCCACCTTGAATTTCGTGCCTAGCTGTACGACCTATACAAACTATACGGACTCTCGTGCCCAGATTTTTTCTCATTTTTCTCGAAAATCGTGCCCAAAAATTTCTCGAAATTTGTGTCACTGCTGTACTGTACGGACTGTACGGATTAGTACAACCCAACAGAAATAAATGACTTGGGAAATGTGCCTAGCTCCTTGGGATTCGTGCCCACTTGAGAAAAAATTTCTCCTTGGGATTCGTGCCCACTTGAGAAAAAATTGCAGCTCCCTCTCTCTTTGCAAATAACTCAGCCAAATGCTCACTCTTGGAAATGCTTTCCTTCAACTTGTCTTGCACACTACCCTAGGCTCTCTCTTATAACTTGTGAGTGACTTTTCACCTTCTCCATTCCCTAAATCCAAAGGCCAAGATTAAATCTTGCATTTTCTAGATCAAGGGTTGAGAAACTTTTCCCCCAAAAGCGGTTACATTTAATTTTAATAAAGTCACATTTGCTTTATGAAACAAGTGCACTTTATCTCATTAAGTCACTTTATAAATTTAAAACAAGGGAATACTTTATAAAAAGTCCCATTTACATAAGAATCTCTTTAAACTTTTTAAAACAACATTACACAATAAAGTAGCCTAGCTAGTGCAGGGTCACTCCCGCATAGAAGACAAAAACATGCAGAGTGCCTCCAAAGCTAAATCTCTAACATCTGGTTTGTGCACCATTCCTAAGAAGATGAAAAAATGTGATGCATGCATATTAGGCAAACATAGTAATCAGCTATTTCAAGAGTCAAAATTCAGAGTATGTAGAAAGTTAGAGCTGATTCACTCTGACCTATGTGGTCCCAGGCCTCTTCCGTTTGCCAATGGTAATAAATATGTCATGACCTTTGTTGATGACTACACCCAAATGTGTTGGGTATACTTGTTAAAGAAAAAATATGAAGCATTTAAAACATTCAAAAATTTTCATGCTTGGATAGAAAATGAAGCACAATCTCATATTCGTACACTTCGTATTGATAATGGAAAAGAATACACATCTAATTATTTTGAAGACTATCTTTGTCAACATGGAATTCCACATCAAACTACACTTCCCTACAACCCTCAACAAAATGGCGTGGTTGAAAGAATGAATAGAACCATCATGAATATGGTACGCTCAATGATGTTTTTCAAGAATGTCAAACTGATGTTTTGGAGTGATGCAGTGTTATGTGCACTCTATTTGAGAAATAGAAGTCCATCTCATGCTCTTGAAGACAAGACTTTAATGAAATGTGGTATGGCCACATGACTTCGGTGAGGCATCTCAGGGTTTTGGTTTCACTTGCTATGCCTTGATACCAAAGGAGCAAAGAGACGAGCTTGGTGCTCAAAGTCAAAAATGCATTTTCTTGGGGTATTCACACACCTCCAAGGCATATCGTCTTTACGGTGAGGTAAACAAGAAGTTAATTGTTTCCAAAGATGTCATTTTTGTTGAAATTAATAAAAATGACCAGTCTATTGAAAGATAGCTTGATCATTTGGAGAAATTTTCCCATGTAAAGACATATTATGAAGTTGATAATGAAATTCCACATCTTGAAGGGGGGATTCTCTATCTTGGATCAATCTCTAGAATTTCCTTGTAAAACACCAACACCCCCTCATGAAGAAACTTATGAAGAAGTTCCTGCCTCTTCACCTGAACAAGAGGTTTAGTTGGACGATTTGATTGAGAGGATTGGAAGATTGAATCTTGAAGAAAATGAAGCATCGCCAGTTGATCAACCTGGGCCATCACGGAAAGTTCTAAAATGGGCCACAAAGACACTTGAAAGTGTCCATCCGGATGATGTTGGAAGGACGGGAATAAGAAGATCAACCAGATAAGAGAAGATGGAGGAGATGTAGATAACTTAGGTGATGTAGAAGACATGGATGCCTCATTTGATTATGAATTGAATTTATTTGCTAACTTTGGAGCAACTTCCTTTGAAGAGGCTGCTACTAGCGATGAGTGGAAAGAAGCCATGCAGAATGAGTATGAAGCGCTCATAAAGAATGGAACATAGAAGTTGGGTGACCCTCTAGTTGGAACCAAACCAATCGGTTGTAAGTGGGTACAAAAACTAATACAAATCAGATGGCTCACTTGACAAGCACAAGGAAAAGCTTGTGGTGAAAGGATATGCACAGAAGGAAGGCATTGGCTATGAAGAGACGTTCCCCCCCACAGCAGATTGGGATATCATCCACAACTTATTGTCTTTGGTTGCACAAAATGGGTTAAAAGTTCATCAAATGGATGTGAAAACAACTTCCTTGAATGGAGACTTGGAAGAGAATGTCTTCATGTCTGAGTTAGAAGGTTTTGTTGTGAAAGGGAAAGAACATAAGGCATGTAAGCTCGTCAAGTCATTGTACGACCTGGAACAAGCACCTCGCACATGGTAGGAAAAGCTAATCGAGCATCTTTTGAAGTTAAATTTCAAACATTATAATCTTGGAAGATCTGTTGTGTTTCTTGTGGTGTATGTAGATGACCTTTTGATGACAGGGAACAATGAAAGCTATATTGCATCCATAAAGAAAGATTTGAAATGACAGATTTGGGACACCTTCACTACTAGGGAATTGCAGTGACTCAACATCCTAAGTACATATTCACTCCCAGAAGAAGTATGTTGGAGAACTGTTGAACATATTTTGCATGACAGAATGCAATCCTTTCTCAACTCCAATGAAACAAAAGTTGAAGCTCACATCGAACGAAGTAAAAGAATTCGAGTATGCAACCAAGTGCAGGTGCCCTGCAAAGCCTTCTGTGCCCCAGTAAATGACTAAGGCCTAGCCCCGTTGCCAGCAAGAAGTCCATAGCCCCGACGGGTTTTCCTCTCCCTGTTGCCCTTGTGGAGGTCAGATGAGCCTTACATTATACAAAGAATGAGTGCTCTGTTGAATTTTTAGCATTAGCATGAATACTTTTAAAATTTGCAGACTAACATAAACAAATGACAAGTACAGTAAACAACATTAATACATCAACACATTGAACACATGATTTTTCAGTGGGGAAACCTTTAAAGGACAAAAACCCCAGAAGCATTAGTAATTCATCTCGTAAATGAGATGACTGAGTTTTTCCAAAAATTCCACAAACTCTAACTGAGTTTGTACCATAGATCCACAATTACATAAGATAATCTAATTTCACAGTAAAATACTCAATTAGGGTTTTTTGACAAATTAGGGCTTGCCTCCCTAATTTTCTCTCTCCTACCTAGAATTAGCAAGATGCCCAAAATTTGATTTTAGCTTGCCCAGATCTGTTTGTACGGTTGCCCATACTTTGTTGCTCACCTACCCTATTGCCTGACCTGTTTTCCTGCTGCCCGACCTGCTGCTCGCTGCCTGGATCCTGCTACCTGCTGCCTTGCTACCCGCAACCTTGTTTTCCTGCCCGGTTCTGCTGCTGGGTCGATTTGTGGCTGCCCATGGCCTTCCGAGGCTGTTTGCTGATTGCTCGAGGCCTTACGGGCCTGATTGCAGCATGCAAGTAGCCCTCATCCCTCACGGGCAACCTTAAGGCTACTTGAGGGTCTGCAAGAGGCCCGAACCCTCTCGAGCTATCCTGTTGGCTACCCGAGGGTTCAGTGGGCTCTTGGCAGCCTTCACGGGCTGCACTTGTGGGCTGCCCGAGACTTGGGTAGAGGAGTCGAGTCCAAGAGAGGTCTGCCCGGGAGAAAGAAAGACGCCGCCGATGATGGAAGATAGCTGCCCGAGGAGAAGAAGATCGCTGCTAAAGAGTTTAGGGTAAAACCCTAGGATGAAAAACTGATAAAAGAGTACAACTGGTGAAACCCTAGCTTAGGGTTTATGAGAAAACAAGTGTGAATGCCCTAGCTCATCCATGGTAGGGCATCACATCAACCTTCATTTTCTTCAATCACCTGTGAAATATTCAATAGGAGCAGCTGTATCTGTGAGAGCAAGTGTGTGTAATAATGAAATGGATTGATCTTGTTTTATATCCTTTGAGTCATCTGTAAGTGGACCAAAATTAGAAAGAACAAAATATTATTATTTTATTCTTTTCTAATTTTGACTTTTACCTTTAGCGGTACTAAAGGTCTTTTTGCACTTTCACTTTTACACCTTAGTGGTACTAAGGGTCCTTATGTATTTTTGAATTTTACTTTAGCCTTCTTCAAGTGCCCTTGTGGTCAACACAAGTGGTCAAGGTGGTCTTTCATCACCACTCAAAGTACATCATCATAAACAGAGAGAATTATTAATGCTTTTATCTCACACTCTATGTGACACCAAGATCGGGTACAAAGGTGTCTTAGCCAAGGATAACTAAGCCATGGAAAAGATCGCAAAGCCCACTGATCGAGGGTCAGCATAATCACACATGCCTAGACTCGATCTAGGGCTTATAATGTCTTCCTGGTAACAGACTAGGTGCCTCAGGCATAGGCTGCATAATTTGACACTAGGTCAAATACTTGTTAACAGACCAAGCGCCTCCATTCTCCCGGAGAATGGCCCTCATCCCCGGGCTGTGTCCCTAGTCCCGGACTAGGTAAATTCATGGTAACTGACCAGGTGTCTCCATTCAAAAGAATGGCCACTCAGCTCTAGGTTGAGTCCCCAGTGCTACACTGGTTCCGCATCGTGGTCTCGGACCAGATGTCATCATTCAATAGGATGATCACTCAACTCAATGGTTGAGTACGCTAGTGTTGGACTGGTTCCATATCGTGGTCTCAGACTAGATATCCCCATTCAATAGAATGGTCACTCAACTCCAGGTTGAGCCCACACCCTGGTCTCGGACCAGGTGTCTCCATTCTCCTAAGAGAATGGCTCTCGATGCTGCTCAGAAAAATGAACACTCCCTCTCAGCGAGAGAGGCATTCTTTGCCATGCCAAGCTTGTGATGAAAGTAAACGAACTTTGATATTGTTAGAGGCTTGGTCAAGATATCTGTGATGTGCGCATCCGTACGAGTGTACTGCAACTTCAGAGCACCTTTCTGCACTAGGTCTCTGATGAAATGATACCTCATTTCAATGTG
The DNA here is from genome assembly GCA_001517045.1 of Pseudotsuga menziesii. Taxonomy (NCBI): domain Eukaryota; kingdom Viridiplantae; phylum Streptophyta; class Pinopsida; order Pinales; family Pinaceae; genus Pseudotsuga; species Pseudotsuga menziesii. The sequence continues at coordinate 523,777 of LPNX010058802.1, forward strand.
TTTTGATCTATCATGAAACACTGGGCTTCGTTGCCGCCTTTCACACACCTGGGGGCAGGCCTGGAATTTGACGGCCTACAGAACGTTTTTTTCATTTTTACACGTATTTGACATGTAAGTTTTTGATGAACACGTCAACATTGACAGGCAAAAAAATATTTAAAACGTCTATTTGATGTTTATGAATTTAGATATCCCATTAAAATTTTTAATACCTATGTTAACTACTAAAACCTAGCTAACTATCTTTGGCCATTGTGCTGGGCCAGCTCCTGTGCTGCTCTTAATTTCCAATTATTAGAGGAACACATAAATGCTAGACTTCTCTATTTCTATGTATTTGTATTGTATTTATTAATATTTTGTGTATCTAATTGTATTATTAGTCTTCAGCTATGTATGTAGTTTGAAGGAGCCTTCTTATTTTTTCAAGGGGAATCTGAAAAGTTTTTCCTTTTAAAATTTTATAATTTGCTTAGTGTAGTTGTTGCACATTTAGACTTAGTAAATTTCTATATAAATATTTTACTCATATCTATATATAATATGAAAAAATATTTTATTCACATTTATATATAATATAAAAAATAAATTGACACTCAACTAAATTGGTTAAACCGTCAAGTGATAGGCACAAAAAGCTTGAAACCGTCATTAAATTTTTATTGACAGACACAAGAAAATTAAATTTCCAGGCCTTCTTGGGGGGGAACGTGGCGAAAATCTTCAAGCCACGTGGTGTGTCCTTAGGTGCAAGTCTCGAGTCAAGGCTGTCACCTTGTTCTTGACTCCTCCGTTTAGGCCAACTCCTAACGAAGCCAAGGGGGGTAGACCCTATTAACTGCTTACGCTGTTAAGGCTTTAGTGTTTATGGTGATGATTGAGTTATTTAGAAGTTTTGATAAACAATTTAACACAAGATATTTGCAATATTGATTAAACCACAACAACATGAGGATTAATACATGATAAGCAAAGCATGTGGAAACATATGATGATTAAAAAAAAAGACCAATGCCAATAATGGAGTCCACAAATGAAAATGTTGTTGTATTGCAGAAAGAAATGTTGCAAGTTCTCTTGGTCAAGTTTTAAGTTAATATGGGATGAGTTTATTAAACTTAGGGGGGAAGGGGACTCCCAATATACCCGAGGGTACGGGGAGCATGTCCAAAACCCTTAATCGATACAACTACCCCAAGGAATATGTAGGCTGGTTGGAGTCTCTGAGACGATGTTCAACACTACACCGCAAGGGTGTACCCTAACTGTGTCTCGAGGTCACTGACCAGTTGCTCCTGCTTCCTTTGGGTAATTTGCCACCGCAACGACTTAATTTGAGGCATTGGATCTTCGCCTGAGGAGGTTTATTGAAATGTGAGAACTAATTATTCTAGTTACCCATGTTGCTTTTGATGCAACCGGTTGATCGGACGAACCACAACCAGTGCAAAGCATACACAACAGAGTCTCGGTAATTTTTAAGGATTTTAACTGTGTTCTTTGTTAAAAAGAAAACCCACCAGGAATCTCTTTCTGTCCAAATGGACCTCAATCGGGAAAGCGAGGAGGGGTTGATTTTAGATAAAAAAGAGAATGAAAGAAAAAACTCCATGAATTTTCTAATTAGTCCTACCATGCATCTCTTTCCCCTTTCGGGTCAATTGAGAAGTCGTGGTAAGTAGTATTGTTACTTTGAATTGAAGAATATGGAATGCTTGTAATGATGATTCAAAGTATACAGTACTGCAAAACACAACTAGCCTAAAGAAAAAAATGAAAATGCAAAAAACACAAAACGTAGATCCCCCCTTGGGGGATGGGGAGTGGGCTCGAAAGAGCCTACTCTAGATCTTTTTTATCAATTGGTTACAGAAATTTAGAAGAAATGAACTTTGGTCCTTGTTATCTGGGATCCAAAGCCTTACAACACTGTAAGAAAAAGAAGCCCGACTGAGGGGGGAACTTCTTGGAAGCTCCGGATGGCCCAAAATTTGATTTTTGGGCAGTGTATCCTCCTCTTTTCGGACAGACCTGCTAAAAATCATCAAACAAAGATTAGTAAAATGAGCCCAAAAACACTTTGGAAGTGTCTTTGGACAACGCAAAATTTACCCAAAAAAATCCAAGTTAAAATGTTGAAAAAATGTGCAAAAAGGAACTTTCCTTGGGATCTTGGCTTGCCTTTTGGGCAGCCAATATGATTTGCACTTTTATGCTAGATATAAATTTAAGACTTGAAAGGAAAAACTATTGCATGGAAACTATAGATTTTACTGAAAATGCCATGCAAAAACTGATATCTTTATGCCAAATCTATTTTAAATGAATGAACAATGCTTACTAGATCTGATCTATTCAAAACTTGAGAACTAGATCTAAGTGCAAGATTTATATTTTTTAAAGCATAGATCTAAGTAATCAAGTTGGGTAACAAAGGAGGAAAATTGATTTTAAAAAAGGAGAAAGGAAAGAGAAAGAGTATGTTGCTGCTGGTGGGTTTCGCTTTGAAACACTTTGTAGTGAGATGTCGAAGGACTATGTCTTTCGTATTTTCTTTGAAAGCGGTAGAATAAAGCTAAATCCACACCATTTCGAAGCTAGGAAACCTAAAACTCAACCAAAACTCAAACATACCCGTGAGATCTTGAAATCATATACAAAGAGAGTTTAATAATGCATGAAAATAAACTTATTAACATGCAATGTTTGTCCTCTAAGCATGCATGATAATATAGAAACTAAAGTAATCTTACTTTCAATTTCTATCCCTACCAGTTCGAAGAAACCTTCATAGGCAAGATCTAAACCACAAGTAATGCATAAAAATTGGAAAAATATAGTTTTTTACCTCAATAATACATGACAATCTTAATCCACACAACAGAGCACACCACCACTAGCCTCCAAAGCTTTCTTTTATTCCAAGCAAAATAACAAATAGCATTACAGATTACAATAACACGCGTTCTCTTACTCCAAACCCAACTAGTTTGTGAGAGAGGCAGAGGCTTTATTTATAGCCAGAGCCAAGCCCGTAGGGGGGCTACCAACACTGAAGATAAACCTGAGTTAAATTGAGCTTGAAGTGAAGAGGAACTGAAGAGGTGATTGACACCTCTCTCACTTAACTCACCATTAACTCTCCAAACCACTCATCAAACGCCAACAATCACCAACCACTGACCAACATTTGCATTGGCCTCTCCTTCTCCTTTCGCGTGAGTGTATGACTCCATTAATATGGTTGGCGTCACAATAATACATATGTTTTGATCCAAGTCTTGAATGATGGATCTGCTTTGGATTTTATCCAAAGTTTGCAAACGAAAAGAAGTGAAGGTAGGGTCCATTCCTTGCTGGCGCAACTTACCCTCACATGTGAGCTCACTTAATATGGTGAGTTGACATCACCATGTTTCTTTAAATCAAATGACATGATATATTTAGTTTATACCAAGTTTATTCGTGACAAGAAACGAAGGGGTTCCATACCCATGGTGCTAGCGCACTCTTTCAAACCATGCATGCGATTTCCTCTCAAGAGTATTGACATCACCTTCCACTTCATATCATTCACCACTCCTAAATTATAACCCAAAGTTCACATTATAACTTTTGAAAATGGTTGCATGTTTTATGGTGACATCATGCCATGTCATTTCCACATCTTTTTAAATGAATTTTGACTTTTTTTCAACTTAGTCATTTTGTGTCAAAATGTCATAATTTAGCATTAAAATGCCATTCTGACGCATTTTTAGCTGAATAATGCTTTACGGGGTATTCTGGCTGCCCAACTGATGTGGAAAGTGGTCTCTAGGTAAAGTGGACGCTCTAGGTGTGAAAACGAGTGTCCCCACGTCAGAAACGGACTCCGTATTTGACTTTTATTACATTTTGAAATTTTTTAATTAAACCATTAAAAAAAGGCCTAATTTTGCGGAAAAATAAAATCTTCTTGGAAAATGATGAAACTCTAGGGGGACCTAGCGCATGTCCATACGACTAAATTTGAATGCCTAGCACGTTGAAAAACATTGACACAGAGGCTCTAATAACCTCCTAAGGCCGAAACACCAAGACGACTACTCTAACTTTGGAGGTGTGAGTGAAAAACTTAGAAATTATTAGTCGTTTGTTCAACAACCAATAATAACTGAGGGAAAAAACACTCTGGGCTAGTCGACTTGATGCTCAAGTTTGGGAAGCCGAGCCTTTTATAAAAAATTAAATGCTAGGACATTGTTTACAATTTCCCCCAGGGGTACGAACATGTGTTACAAAAAAAAAGTCAAACAGACTCCCAGAAAAAGGCTGGCCAACTTCTAAACTCTGTTCATGAACAAGTGTACTTGTTTTACTTCGCGGGCTCGCTTGAAAAAACCACCAAGTAAAACTTAGGTGGTAACAGGTTCTCCGAAAGCTTTATGCAACTCTGATTATCGCAATGGATGATCATTGAGTCAACCTTTCCCTCGAACAGATCAGATATAAGTTTTCTGAGCCAGACTACTTCCTTGCAGCAATATACTCTGCCTCAGCTGTACTCTGAGCTATGGAACCCTGCTTCCTGCTTGACCAAGAGATAATTGTAGATCCCATACTGAAGCAGTAACCAGAGGTACTTTTTCGGTCTACTGCATTGCCAGCCCAATCTGAATCTACATATCCAGATAATAATACTCCACTGCTAGAAGTATACCTGAGCCCATAAGTGATAGTACCTCGCACATATCTGAGTACATGTTTGGCAGCTACCAAGTGTATGTGCTTCAGATTGGACATGAACTGACTCAGAGCATTCACTGTGTAACAGATGTCCGTCTCGTATGCATAAGATACATCAAGGATCCAATAAGTTGTCTGTACAGAGTAGAGTCCACACTCTGTGAACTGGTAGTTGAGTCACGCAACTTTCTCAAGTTGGTAGTCATCTCATGAACCTGCAGTCCTACATCCCAAATCTCTACAAGATGTCCATTGCATACTTTCCTTGTGTCAGGAAGATCTCTCCTGGCTTTTGCCAGACCTCTAAGCCAAGGAAATAATGCATCAACCTGAGATCCTTCATCTCGAATTCAAAGGTAAGCTCCCTCTTACACTATTCTATCAACTGTTCATCACCTGTGAGAAACAAGTCATCTACATATAGAACAAGTATCAAGACATGATTATGAACAACCTTAAAGTACAAGTTAGAATCAATTGTACTTTTGGAAAACCCCAAGTTGTGGAGAAATCCATCCATCCTCGCATACCAGACTCTCGGAGCCTGTTTAAGTCCATACAAGCCTTTCTTTAGTTTACACACATGGGTCTTCTTCCCATGAGTCACAAAGCCTTTAGGTTGTTCAATATAGACTTCCTCTTCAATCTTGCCAATTGGGGAAGGCTGTCTTTACATCCATTTGATGTAACTTCCATCGAATACTGCAACAAGTGAAATGATGGTTCTAATGGTAGTATACCTGGCAACATGAGCAAGTGTCTCATCATAGTCAATGCCTTCTTTCTGAGTGAATCCATGAGCTACGAATCTGGCTTTATACTTCTCCACACTGCCATCAACAACATGCTTGATTTTATAAAGTTATTTGGATGTCACTACTGACTTTCCTGTTGGTCCGGGAACAACTTCCCACACATCATACTTCATGATTGAACTGTACTCTTCAATCATGGCATCAACCCATACCTGTTGACTTGCTGCTTCTTCATATGAGGAAGGTTCTGCACTAATAAGCTGGCTCATAAGACTTGAGTACTTCTGTGGTCTTATGCTTTTTCTGGAAGTCTTCGAAGGATCTTTATGCTTTTCGCCTTCTTGTACCGTTTCTCGATACCAAGCAGGTCTCCTTTTGGAATGAGGAACTTTAGAAAGTTCTTCTGGTGGACTTTTAGTGTCCTCAGGTGTATCTGGAATTTGATCCTCAAATTCCTCTTCCTCCCTTTGAATTTCTGAATCTGGAAACTCAAGGGAAGGTACTTCATCTTCCGTTGAAAGCTCGTGTTTTATGAAACACAGTTTCCTCATGGAAGATCACATCTCTGCTGAATTCAATGTACCTCTATTCAGGTACATAGATACGATAAGCCTTCGTGCAATCACTGTACTCGACAAATATACCTTTCTTACTAGAGGGTTCTAGCTTGGCCCTCTTTTCCTTTGGCACATGAATGTACACCGGAGTGCCAAATATCCTCATGTGGTCAATTGTAGGTTTCTTCTTGGTGAAGACTTCTTCTGGAGTCTTCTCCCCTAAGATAGCATGAGGGCTTCTGTTCTAGATGTACAAAGTAGTACCTGCAGCTTCAACCCACAATGATAAAGGAAGATCTAGATCAGTAAGTGTGGCTTTAGCAACTTCACAGATTGTTCTATTCTTCCGCTTTGCAACCCCATTCTGCTGAAGGTTGTAAGGTACTGTCAGCTCTTTCTTGATTCCTTCTTCTTGGAAAAAATCATCAAACTCATTAGATTCGTACTCACCTCCGTTATCTAATCTCAGGATACGGATTTGTCTGCTAGTCTGATTTTCAATCAGTGCCTTGAACTCTTTAAACCTGTCAAAAGTCTCACTCTTGGCCTTGAGGAAGTAAATCCATGAATTCTGAGGGTGATCATCACTGAACAAGATATAATATAAACGACCACTTAAAGAGGGTGAAGACATAGGCCCACAAATGTTAGAATGAATCAAATCCAAAATGCTTTTATATCTATTCTTGCTTCTGGAAAATGATTTCTTAGTGTTCTTACCTAGAGCACATCCTTTGCAAATTCCATCATGTTTTGGAGATACCTCTAGCATACCTATGACCATCTTCTGCAAGCCTGAGAGAGTTGTATAGTGAAGGTGTCCAAACCTCCTATGCCACAACTCACATGGATCAACTGTATAATGTACCAAAGCATGAGTGGAATCCTCGGAAGCCTTGTAAAGGCCTCCCTCTCGAAGCCCAATCTGTACTACTAAGCTTAGATCTTCATCCTTTGCCCATAGAAGCACTTTCTTGTCCATGAAGAGGACTCTGTAGCCCTTGTCCTCTAAGCCAACAACAGATAGAAGATTCTTCTTTAAATAAGGAACATATAAGACATCATCAATATGAAGAATTGTACCTGAGTCAAATTGAAGTGAAGTTGAGTCAACTCCTTCAATCTTGTAAGTGGATTCATCTCCAAGTTCCACCTGTGTGGTGAAATTCTTCTTTCTGTAACTGGTGAGAGCTCCACAGTTACCTGTCATGTGCTTGGAGGCACCACTATCCACCAACCAAGGGGTAGCACTGTTTGTGATAGAACCAGAGAGAGCAGAAATCATGTAGTACTCTCTTCTGGGTTATTCTTCTTTGTTAGCCTTGGTTTTCGTCTTTTTTTTTGGTTCTTCTTCCTCTTCTTCTTCTTTTGCTTCTGCAGCTGAGGCTTGAAATCTTCTTTTAGATTTCCTCTTGGTTTGCCTGCAGTCCCTGGCAAAGTGTCCACACTTGTGGCAATTGTAGCATTCCACTTTTGAAACATCAGAGAACTTACCTTGAGGTTTCTTTCCCTTCTTTTGCTGAGGGGAGGGCTTCTTGAACTTCTTTGTCTTTGCTACAAGTGCAAGGTTACCTTCCTTGGTTACCTTGCCTGAAGTCCTTCCCTCTTGTTCTATGCAATCATGCCAAAGTCTTTCGAAAGTTGACTGATTCTCTTGTCCACTGACAGATGCCATGAAGGTTTTCTAAGAGCTTGGGAGACCATCAACCACCGTTTGCACAAGGTCATCATCATCAACAACAATACCAATAGCAATGAGTTGATCTCTTAGTTGTGTAATCCTCGTGAAGAAAGAACCAACCCCTTCATCCTTGTTCAACTTCAAAGTTCGTAACCTCTTCTTCAAGACTCTCTTCCAATTGGGAACCTTCTTCTCATACAAGTTGGCCAAGGTGTCAGAGCATTCTTTGGAAGTCTTCAATGCTGTGATGTTGGGCATCTCCGTTTCTTTGACAGAATCATAAATGATTCTTCTAGCCTTAGCTTGCTTCTTCTTGTAAGCAAGTCTGCCAGCAATAGATGTTGGCTCTTCAGTGACATCAAACACAATGTCATCTAGGTCATTTTCTTCTAGAATAGCTATCAGCCTAGCTTTCCAGGAGTTGTAGTTAGCTGAACCTTGTAGCTTCTGTTCCGGTCTGAAGATATTGACGACCATGTCTGCCACTTAGTTAAATGTTAAGTTTGCAAAATATCCCAAGGTCTAGGAAGACAACAACAATCTCCCTTTATTATGTCTTCACATGCTAAGCTTTGATACCATGTTGAATTTTTAACATTAGCATGAATACTTTTAAAATTTGCAGACTAACACAAACAAATGACAAGTGCAATAAACAACATCAATACATCAACACATTGAACACAGGAATTTTCACTGGGGAAACCTTTAACAGACAAAAACCCCAAAAGCATTAGTAATTCATCTTGTAAATGAGATGACCGAGTTTTTCCGAAAATTCCACAAACTCTAACTGAGTTTGTACCACAGATCCAGAATTACATAAGATAATCCAATTTCACAGTAAAATACCCAATTAGGGCCTTTTGACAAATTAGTGCTTGCTACCCTAATTTTCTCTCTCCTGCCCAAAATTAGTAGGCTGCCCAAAATTTGATTTTATCTTGCCCAAATCTGTTTGTATGGTTTCCCGTACTTTGCTGCTCACCTGCCTTGTTGCCCAACCTGTTTTCCTACTGCCCGCTGCCCTGCTACCCACAGCCCTATTTCTTGCCCGGTTCTGCTGCTGGGCAGGTTTGTGGCTGCCCGTGGCCTTCCGGGCCTGTCTACTGACAGCCCGAGGCCTTACGGGCCTGTTTGCAACTGCTGCAGCAGCCCGCAGCCCTCACGGGATAGCCTTAATGCTACCCGAGAGTCTGCAAGAGGCCCGAGCCCTCTCGGGTTGGCCTGTTGGTTGCCCGAGGGTTCTGTGGGCTCTTGACAACCTTCACGGGTTGCTCTTGTGGGCTACCCAAGACTTAGGCAAAGGAGCTGAGCCCAAGAGAGGGCTGCCCAAAAATTCGTGGGTTGCTCGGGAGAAAGAAAGAAGTTGCCGGTGATGGAAGATAGCTGCCCGAGGAGAAGAAGATCGCTGCTGATGAGTTTAGGGTAAAACCCTAGGATGAAAAATTGATAAAAGAGTACAACTGCTGAAACCCTAGCTTAGGGTTTATGAGAAAACAAGTGAGAATGCCCTAGCTAGACTCATCCATGCTAGGGCATCACATCAACCTTCCTTTTCTTCAATCACCTATGAAATCTTCAGTTGGAGTAGCTGTACCTATGAGAGCAAGTGTGTGTAATAATGAAATGGATTGATCTTCTTTTATATCCTTTGAGTCACCTGTAAGTGAACCAAAATTAGAAAGAACAAAATATTATTATTTTATTCTTTTCTAATTTTGACTTTTACTTTTAGCGGTACTAAAGGTCTTTTTGCAGTTTCACTTTTACACCTTAATGGTACTAAGGGTCGTTATGTATTTTCGACTTTTACTTTAGCCTTCTTCAAGTGCCCTTGTGGTCAACACAAGTGGTCTAGGTGGTCTTTCATCACCACTCAATGTACATCATCATAAACAGAGAAAATTACTAATGCTTTTATCTCACACTGTGTGACACCAAGATCGGGTACAAAGGTGTCTTAACCAAGGGTAGCTAAGCCTTGGAGAAGATCGCAAAGCCCACTGATCGAGGGTCAGAGTGTCACACATGCCTAGACTCGATCTAGGGCTTATAATGTCTTCCTGGTAACAGACCAGGTGCCTCAGCCATAGGCTGCATAATTTGACACTAGGTCAAATACTTGTTAACAAACCAAGCGCCTCCATTCTCCAAGAGAATGGCCCTCAACCCCAGGCTGAGTCCCTAGTCCCGCACTAGGTAAATTCCTAGTAACTGACCAGGTGCCTCCATTCAAAAGAATGGCCACTCAGCTCTAGGCTGAGTCCCCTGTGCTAGACTAGTTTCACATCGTGGTCCCGGACCAGATGTTATCCTTCAACATAATGATCACTCAAATCAAAGGTTGAGTCCCCCAATGCTGCATTGGTTCCATATGGTGGTCTCGGACCAAATATCCCCATTCAATAGAATGGTCATTCAACTCTAGGTTGAGTCCACACCCTGGTCCCGGACCGGGTGTCTCCATTCTCGTAAGAGAATGGCTCTCGATGCTGCTTAGAAAAATTAACATGCTCAACCCCTTGGCCACTGACTACCTTTTAAACATTTATACTTTGCATCATTTATATATAGCTTTTATGCGTTCCAATGATTTAGTGTTTAGCAACACAGTTTGGAGGAGAATTTGTTTTGAGGACTACTATGTTGCTAGGGTACCCGTACCTGGGGGTAAGGTACACGTACCTGTACCAACTACTTGGGTACTCATGATGTATGTCTCCTGTCGTACCCTATTGTACCCCATTTGGGTCCACGTACCCGAGACTTCGTTATAAAAAAAGGGTACTTATAGGCGAAATGGTACATCGTACCCTGTGTTTGGGTACTTTGTACCCCATGTTTGGGTACTCCGGGGGTACGGCCAACTCAATAAAATGCATTTCTTTGGGGAAAATGTAATGAGCCCCCACCAAATTTGAACTAAGTTTTTGCTAACTATGTATGGAGTCTGGTTCAGGACTTATGTCAAACACTTTGCAACACTGTTCAAATTCCACTGAATATTGTCCATATCTGGTAGATTGATTTTTTACATTGATTTACAATGAATGTTTTTATGGTTTTGTGTTCAGCATTCATGGAACATAATTTGACTAGCAAATGTGCACATAAAAAATATACATATGTATTTAATATTGACAAATACACTCACATCAACCAAGGAACATATCTGACAATTTTCAATTTTTTATTGCTTGTAACAGTGGTACAAATTGGTGTTTAAAATAAGATTTCAAGTGTACTTTCATGTCTGAGTTTGATTCTCTGTTACAGCTGCCTGGTACAATGATTTATCAAATTTTATGTAACTTCCAGTCTTCTAATTGATATCTACTGGGTCTATGATTTATCAAATTTTATGTTTCAAATTTTCAATTTGAATGTTCATTGTTCAAATAATCAAATGTTCATTGTTCAAATAATCATTGAATTTATAATTATGAATCATGATTCATAATTTATGAAGAAATTTATATGCATGTATGATGTGACTATGACATATATATATACAGTACCCTCGGCGTACCCAAGTACCCTTTTTCAAAAAGTGGCGTCCCCGTGTCGGTACCCGTCCCCATACCCAAGTTTCCTGGCAACTTAGGAGGATTAAAGGAGAACTAGCCAGGGAATCCAGCCACACTAGCCAATCCACATACTTCATAGCCAAAGACACATAAGAACATGGAGTCTATCGTGCATAGGGGTCAAATTGGGGAAAAGATCTTCAATCTCACAAGTCTCAGTCAATCTAAGTCATTGGATTGTTATCACCAACCTTGTAGTTGCCTGTGTGAGGTGGATCCAGGATGGATGGAAGAGAGGCAAGCAACTAAGGGGGTGGAACCAAGACTGCCTAGACTCCCAAATGGATGGTTGTCACTCCAATCAAAGCAGCCTTCACTTTATGTTATCTAAGTCCAAGACAACAATGGGGGAGACCCGGATCTACTCCCGATAGGAGAGATCAGACCTAGATACCAGAACAGGTCAAATGTGGCTTTGAGGTACGTAAGGTGTAAGGTAAATGGAAACCCTAGCTCTAGGGTTTAGGTACTAGCAACTGATAGAGATGACCACTGTCTTGGGAAACGTAACTGTGACAGGGTGAGCAAGGACAGAGTTGGGACTGTCTAGTACCAATGAGACAGACTCAGTGAAAGATATGAAAGTATTAGGTAACTTGAGTTAACGAGGAATGTTGGCAAAGAGAACGGGAGTAAGGTCAATTTAGGGCTAGCGCTAGAGATAGGAGATCAATGCTTTTTGTGCATTGGGCAATGGAGTCAGTATCAGCACAATGTTTCAGTGAACCCACCTGGGATATACCCTGATCTATGGACCCAGAAAAGGATTTGGCCCAGAAGATTCAGGTTACAGGAAAATCAGCAGAAGGAGGGCTAGCGCTAGGGTTTGGAGAGGCAGATCTGCAGATCTAGAGCCACCAGGAGACTATCAGCTCAACGTTGGAGGGGAAATGAGATCAGGATGGCCCGATCTACAAACCCAAGTTAGAAAACTGTTGAAAAAATCAGATCTGGAAAGGTCAAAATTTGATGAGGGGGGCTAGGAGGCTCAAAGTCAGTTTCCAGATCTAGGGAAACCTGGCAGGAACTAGCTCAGCGTTGGGGGTGTTCTGGAGTGCTCAAGCCCTGATCTATTAGCCTAGCCTGTCAGATTTCAGAAAAAAAGTAAACTCCGAAAAAGTCCAGTTTTCAGTGAAGGCGCTAGGGCTATTTTCAGTCTAAAACTCAGATCTAGGTCAAACTGCCATGAATCTAGACAGCGTTGAGGGTGATTTGAACTGTGTGGGACCTGATCTATCAGTCTATGAAGTCAGAAATAAAAAAAAGTCAAAACCGTAGCAGGTCAAATTTTTAGTGGGGGCGCTATTCAGTTTTCAAGCTAAAAATCAGATCTAGGTCAAACCAGTAGGAATTTGACCAGTGTTGTAGTAGATTCAGTGAAGGGGAGGCCCGATCTATGAAACCCAATAGTGGTTTGGCCAAAGGTCGGACAGTTCCCAGATTTAGTACTTTTTAGGGTGTTTTAGTATTTTAGGAATTTTCAGAAAAATGGAAGGAAAAGCAGGTACAATGGATTCAGATCTGTTAAAGAGAAGAGAATTACATGTTGGATCGTACCTGGAAATGCTTGTAGAAGTCTTAACAGTGATGATCCTTGCTGTCTTGATCAATTCTGGAAGATCCAAGTGATTTCTATGATGGATGTAAGCCTCAAGCCACCAATGCGCCCCCTACCCTGCATGAGCAAACGTCAACAATATCAGATTTGCTAAGACAAGATAAAGAAACTAAATGCTATAGGAAAGTAAAAAGAAGTAATCATAGATCACAATGAAACTAATGAAACCCCCCTGATCCAAGACGAAGATAACCGAACGAGTTGAGGTCCCCCTGCAAAAATGCTCCAGCCAAAATGCCCTCCTGTAGACAAGACAATGATAGCAGAAAAATATAAATCTCACATGAATTTCCACAATGCCAGGAAGCAGAAGACTATCCAATCACCATTTGAGAACATCAGATGCAAAGCAAATCCAAAAAATATCCACGGAAAAATCTTTCTATTATTCAGATCCAAGAGCCAAAGACCCCTTACAAATGAGAAGCTCTCTCCTTTAAATAGAAATGAGAGAACCACAAGCATAACCGAATCCTAACCACTTTCAGAACGAGTGGCTAAGATTAAAAGATAAAATATTCTAATCAATGGCTGAGATGAGCTCAACATACAATACATGGATCAATATAACCATAAAGTACCAAAGTGGACTAAAACACCCAACAAGAGGGTACCCCACTCAACAAGAAATAAATGAAGCACGTGGTGGGTCCAAGGAGTGTTGACTAACTCCCTCTGGGTGTCTTTGTGGCACAATAAAATAATACAATACTTTAATTCTTTGACTTTGTGCCTCCTTGAGGAAATTGTGAGCCTCCCAAAAGCTCCAGAAAATAATATAAAAATGCCCAAAAATAGGTGTGGGCCCAATCAGGTGCTGCAACTGCTGGAGAAGGTGTGGATGACATCACTCTCATCATTATGACTCATCCCATGTCATTTCCTTGCCTCAGTAGTCCAAATTGATTTCTTCAATAGCCATTTAATCATTTTTTAATCTGCATCAGGAAATGTGAACATGCCAAAACAACCTCCTAGGGTGCCTGCATTGTCAAACTGAGCCCACCAGGCTCTCTGGGATGGGGGTACTATGGTACAAACAAGTGGCTGCACCCCTTATGCCCATACAACGCCCTAGGAGATCCAACTGAAACATCTCCCTGCTCAGACATATCAACCTGTGAAGAAAAACTACATCAGAGAGGCAGAATGAGCCTGATCATATCTGCAAGTGCTCGGAACTAGAAATAAACTGTCTCATTAGACTTAGAGAGTCCAAATCCATCTAAGGTGTATACTCATACCCGTCACAGGTCTCTATCTGATCATTAACCATATCCAATAAACAATATAACCATCTGTAAATGATTAGACACCAATAATGACTCATACTATCATCCATTTGCTGCAAGTGTTAAAAGGCTAAGACATGCTCTACAACTCATTCAAGCAACAATCACAACAAGTAGCAGTCATTTCACTGGCGGTACATCAACCAATACATATATAAGGCTTTAATTATTATTACACAAACTAGACTTTCAGGACTATACTCACTTCATAGTTGTAGCCAATTTGGTAGTGAAGGGTGAAGGATGAAATTGACAAGGCTAAGGCAAAGGATGACTTCCTACTTGACATCATGACACTTTGGATATGGAAAGGGAATACTCACTATAGCCAATGCCGGACAAACAACAACACAGGGAATGGCAACCTCACAAATGGTTGAATTGTTTAGAGAGTGCTTATTCAACTTAGGCATCATGACTACATCAAGTTAGATCCAAGTTCATTAGGACCATCAATTTTATTTCCATGGCTTTTTTGGCCTATATGACCCTTTGGGACTTCACCAGTGCTTAAAAGCACAGCTAATCGCAGCTTTCATCCAGGCCATATTTATTTTATAAGGTCAACAATATTCGGATATAGCATATTTTTAACCATTGCTTTTTTGGACCTTTTCTTATTATACCTTTCAAGGTGTATTTTAGCATTTCATTGCTCTTGCCCTCTTTACATATGTTAAGAAACACAGTTTAGCATTTTCATTTTCCATGGGCGCATATATAATATTTATAATATAAGTAGTACATGAGCTTTCAGTTTTAGCCAACAACATCTCAAGTGACCAGGGGGAGTTCTGCACAGTGCCAAACATCGAGACAACCGACCAAAATGATTTAGGCATACAATCCAACTCTCCAAAGGCAAGTTTTGTCACCAACTCAGAGCCGAGACACAATATAAACAGGGAGGTTTGTCCAACAAAAGTTCTAGCGGGGAAAAAGATCCTCCATGCCATAAGTCAAGAAGTCAGTCGGGTTGAAAACTAAACTTGAAGGTAATGGATGGGTGGAGATAGTGAATGATGAATCCAACACTAGCAAGCCAAAACAATGGTGGGAATGACTACCTCTATTCTTCCTAAGGAGGGTAAAACCAATGAGTATAGATCAAGAACTTCCAAGTCTAAGTAGGGACATCAATACATAATACAAAATACATCCAAGTCCATATAATTATGACTGCCAGATCATGACACCACAAGTTAATACATGTCAGAAAGATGAGTATAAGAGCAATGATAACCACAACACAATATAAAAAGCTGAGTCATAACCATGCAATATAATCCATTTGAAACACCATCTATCCAGTGAGAAAACACTGATATAAAACTGGGCATCAATAACTGCTCTGTAATGACTAAATGGCTACATCGGTCCTCAAATCTGAGTGTCTTCAGACTCAGTCCTGACATGGGAGAGTACACTAGTCCACTAATACAATAATGATCCGTCAAAACTGCTCATCTCAGCATCTCATATGTAAGAGATCTGGCTGAAAAATGTACCGTATCTGAAAAATAGAATATGGTAGCCTGGCTACTATATATGTGATAACAGGGATAAAATTCAATATCGGATGAATTGGATGGATGGGGAAAAATGACATATGGGACCAACATAGCACTAAGGTTTAATCATTTGTGTAAAGTATGGCATGAGCAACAGTGTTCAACATTGAGTTCTTTGATCAATCTTAGCACAAGTTCAAGCATTAACATACATATAAGCATAGGTCACCATGATCATCCTAACAAGACAAGCCTCAGTGTTTAATATACATCACAGAGCACCAACAAACCAAGGAAACATAGTCTTGATCTCACCATATATATACCTGTCTCCACCTGATAATCCCCTGTACCATATTTGCTCTGCTACTTTGATCAAATGAACTAGGTCACCACTGAAATCATCTCAATGGACAAGTGAATCTCAGCCACGACAAGGAAACAATGCTAAACAAGGCTCTGAAATGGCTTAGGATGTAATGATCCATGCTAAAACCCCATGTAAATGAATAGCTCGGAAAAGATAAAGAGATCAATCTGTATGATGCATCATGGTAGCCCAACTGCAAATGTATATGCGATAACACGTCCTTGGGGGCAAGTCTCGAGTCAGGTGTTGTCACCTGATCCCGACTCCTCCGTTTAGGCAAACTCCTAACAAAGCCAAGGAGGTAGTCCCTATGAAAGAGTTGCTAAGGCTTTTGAATTTTTTAGTTGTTAAGGGTGGAAGCGATTAGTTTTAGGAGTTTTAAAAGATTAAATGATACAAATATCCAAACAAGAAAATGCAATAATAAGTTTAGTTCAACAACATAAACAGAGATATGACATTCACCATATAAAATGACTCAAAGCAAATAATGATACCTAAAGATTGAACCAATGCCAAATGGAGTCACAAAAAATTAAAGTGTTGCTGAAAATTGTTAAGTGTTTTGAAGTTTGTACTTGGTTGATTTTAAATTATTGGAATGATGAGTGGACTAAAAGGGAGGGAACTCCAGATATATCAAACGATACGAGGAGTATCTCCAGACTCACCAAGTATGGCTCCACATGAGAAAATGTGGGCTCGATGGAGTCACGGGGGTGTGTCCAATACTACACCAAACGAGGGTGTATCCTAATGGGGCTCTGCGGTCACTTTCGAGTGTTTCTCGTGTTCTTTTTGAAATTTTCCCACACTAGGTAAAACTTGAGACACTGGATTTTCATTTTGGGAGGTTAATTGAAAACTATGAAGACTAATTACTAGTCACCCAAATCTCTTTTGATGCAACCAACTGGTCGGACGAACTGCAGAGGTGCAGAACGTACGAGAATAAGACTCTTGGTTGCTTTTAAAAGTTTTCTTGTTTAGAAGAACTACTTCAGAAATATTTTTTCCGGTTCAGTACTCAGGCAGGCCCTTATCTGTGAACCGTAATTCGGGAAATCAAGGAGGGGTTAGTTTTAAAACAATAAAAAGACCAGAAATGAAAATGTTTTCTAATTACTACACTACAAGCATAGTGAGTTAGAATCTGGTTTCCAAAACATAAAAGTGAAAGAAAGCAAAAAGAGCTTTGATTGATTGATCTTTAACTTTTATTTGCAAAAAAAAAACTACTCTAAAATTTGAGGTAAAAAAGCAAATAAAGCAAACACACAAGAGCGATACAGGTCTTCCCCCAAATGGGGGAAGAGGGGTGTGGGAGCCTTATATCCCACTTGCGTTTTATTACTTTCGGTTACAATGCTTTTGAAGGAGAAGTGCCTTTGATCCTTAAATTTGGATTCAAAGGCATACAATAGTCTTTAGAAGAATGAGAGAAGAGAAGAGATTTGGACTAGATCTTTTGGAAAGGCTCAAAAACTTCAAAAATCCCTCAATTCCTTTCGTTTTCCTGTAAACAAAAGCAAAAACCAGCAAACTAATAATTTATTGGATTAGCAGATTAGCCCAAAAATACAATAAAAATACACAAGGTACTACTTGCAAAACATTGGAAAAATTTAAACTTCAAGCAATAACGAACTAGGACTAGATCTAAGCTTTTGATATAATGAAAAATTAAGCTTTTTAGATCTTCCTAACTTGCAACAAGAGATAGTAAATGAGCTTTAAGATCAGATCTACTTGTTTAAAAGGTAACGAAAAGGAAACGGTTTTAAGTTTAAGAAGATGGAAAGGAAATTCTCAAGCCCAAGCTTGAATGGAGTGAAGAGTTCCTGTAGCACAAGAAGCATTAGATCTCAAAGAAGAAGTGAAGAGAAAGAGGAAGCAACCGAGCTCCAAGTTCTCCTTCACTTTTAGTGATCTACAAAGCTACACAACTTCAAGCAAAAATGATTAAATCTAGTGTGATAAATTAAATAAGACAAAAAGAGCATCTATATAGTCGACTACAGTTTGCTACTTTCAAATCTTAGATAATTAAACACAAGCAAGCAAATTGAAAACCTCAAATGCCTACTCTATGGACTAAAAGATAGTCTTTTAAGCTAGAAATAACACCCACAATTTGCATATGAAGAAGTAAAACTAAGCAAATTTTACCCCATAAATCTCAAACATTCACCACTTGCTTAAGGCGTGGGAGCCTTATATCCCACTTGCGTTTTATTACTTTCGGTTACAATGCTTTTGAAGGAGAAGTGCCTTTGATCCTTAAATTTGGATTCAAAGGCATACAATAGTCTTTAGAAGAATGAGAGAAGAGAAGAGATTTGGACTAGATCTTCTGGAAAGGCTCAAAAACTTCAAAAATCCCTCAATTCCTTTCGTTTTCCTGTAAACAAAAGCAAAAACCAGCAAACTAATAATTTATTGGATTAGCGGATTAGCCCAAAAATACAATAAAAATACACAAGGTACTACTTGCAAAACATTGGAAAAATTTAAACTTCAAGCAATAACGAACTAGGACTAGATCTAAGCTTTTGATATAATGAAAAATTAAACTTTTTAGATCTTCCTAACTTGCAACAAGAGATAGTAAATGAGCTTTAAGATCAGATCTACTTGTTTAAAAGGTAACGAAAAGGAAACGGTTTTAAGTTTAAGAAGATGGAAAGGAAATTCTCAAGCCCAAGCTTGAATGGAGTGAAGAGTTCCTGCAGCACAAGAAGCATTAGATCTCAAAGAAGAAGTGAAGAGAAAGAGGAAGCAACCGAGCTCCAAGTTCTCCTTCACCTTTAGTGATCTGCAAAGCTACACAACTTCAAGCAAAAATGATTAAATCTAGTGTGATAAATTAAATAAGACAAAAAGAGCATCTATATAGTCGACTACAGTTTGCTACTTTCAAATCTTAGATAATTAAACACAAGCAAGCAAATTGAAAACCTCAAATGCCTACTCTATGGACTAAAGGATAGTCTGTTAAGCTAGAAATAACACCCACAATTTGCATATGAAGAAGTAAAACTAAGCAAATTTTACCCCATAAATCTCAAACATTCACCATAGAAAGATCTTGCATTCTGTGGACCCCCAAAGTATTCACTTTATTCATAAAATAAAACAATTGCAGAGCATTATAGCCAACTCAATGTCTAGGTCCTAGGAAAGCCAAGTCTGTTATATAACTTCATCATGTTAGTACACTTTATTACAATATCCCTGAGAGGTAAGAACATGTAAAAATTAAAAAGGGGACCAACAATTGGTCCTGATGAAACCATGAAACTTCTGAGCATTGAGTAGGAGCAAGTGGCTTGTTCTAATCTTTGGTGGCTGACTAGAAATCCCCTAAGTGCAACTTAGTAGATACCATCTGGCTCCAACTGCACTCACCTGTATCAACTAGCAATTCTCTTGCCAAACAGGTGCAACCTCCCTGTCTATTGAACCACTCAGAGCCCTAACTCTGATACCATGTTAAATAACTCAACAAAATACTAGCAAACTCAGCTAGTCATTTTGTCAAATACTTAGCAGCACTTTGATTTCTACTTCAATAAACTTCAATAGTGATGTATAAAACTTATACACAACCAACTGTAATTTATAGGCAGAATACAAAAAACCAAGCAAAACTGGAAGTTACAGCGGAAAGATGAACAATGAACAACAGTCATTTCAATATATTTTTACACATCATATTTGGTTAATGACCCTGGAAAAATCCACAAGGGGAAAACTAGTCAATGAGGAAATTTTCTATTCAAAGAGATTTCTGAAATTTTGGAAGTTATCAACAAGTACAATCAACATTAAATGCACATTGTTCTCCTATGAAAACGTGCCAAATACACAGGAAATTTCAGCAGAAAGTACAGTCCATACAATCATTGTACGACCTATTGTACAGTCACCAAACAACATAAATAAACTTATCTCAAAATCTGTGCAGCCTTTGCCTCATTATTGTGCCACTTTCCTGTTGTACGACCTCTCATTAGCAACAATACTGGATTTTAGTGCAACCAACTTGGCTCTTGAAAATCGTGCTACAGTACAATCTGTATAGTACGACCTTCCTCAAATCCTGTGCAGCAGTAACCACCTTGGAATCTGTGCCCTCTTCCAGCCTTGGGATTTGTGCCTCCTTTGGAAACTTGCTAATCTTGCTGCTTCCACATCTCCTTTTCTTCTCAGCGCTTACTCTCTCCTCGTTCAACTGTCCAGAGACTCTCTCCTGGGAATTGTGCATCACACTTCTCTCGAAATCTCTCATTTGGAATGTGTGCAAATGAGCCTCACTCAAGCACTTTCATTATTCATTTTTGGGTAACTGCCCTATTTTTTGTCTTCTATGGTCAAGATCAAATCTTGGCCCACCATGATGAATGGTTGTGTTTTAATCTCAAGTTCACTTAAGTCACTTAAGTCATGAGCTATATAAAAACATTTTTATCTCGAAAAGTCACTTTTCCCTAAAATAAATAAAAATTACATTAGACTTTATAAAGTACAACTCAACTTTATAAAGTCACTTTATAAAAACGCAACATAAAGTCACTTTATGTCACTTAAGTGAGATACATGTGCTCGGACCCCCACACCTAGGCACAATGGTGCAAGAGTACCTCTGAGCTACCAAAACTAACAATGGTTGCATCTTCCCCATGCATATGCACAAGTTGTATAATAGTATATCAATCTCTCAACAAGATAATAATGATGGAGGTTTCAAATCCTGATAACATCTTTTGATCATAGTATATTGGTGATATGTTTTTTGCTCCAATGGCAATAGATGAAGTTTCATAACTATTAGTTGTCATGAATCATAAGCAAGCATTTCAATTTGCTTTGAAGATCCTACTTTTGGCATTTGGATGCTTAAAGATGTAAAAGGTCTTGTAGCCGGGTTATCCCTGTGAGATCTGTAAGGTCTTGTAGAACTTAGACTTGACATTAGCCAGTTGTCAGCATGAATCGACACCAGTTTTTTTCAGCCTTGGATGGATGTTAGTTGAGTTTCCACGTGATGTTCTACTCAACAAATATTTGTTGAATATTTATTGTTCCAAGGCTTCTATGTTGTTGTCCTTCTTTTGTTCCTCAACACTTTTTATCCATTGGAGTTATCTTTTGCTTGTGTATTTCTTCGACAGATTGCTTTATTGTATCTATTGTATTATGTTTACTGTAATGGTACTTCTCTTAGATTTATTAGGCACTCCCAATGTAAAAAGAGTGGGATTGCCACAATATATATTGATATTTAAATGAGGAGTGTTTGAAATAGAAATAGTATATAGCTCAGAATCTTGTAACAGAGAAAAATAGAAGTAACAAAAATAGACAAACTAATGTTGGTTAGTATTCTAGTCACTTGTACTTCCCATTTTGTTCTATTAACCAATTAATACTCCTTCACTCACAAGGAGGCTTTATATATGCTTCCTTCAGATTTATTCCGTTATTTATTCTATGGGGAACATGGCTTCTTCGGAATCATTGCCTATTTGAAAATATGAAACCATCCCTCTCAGCTCTGATTTTCAGGATAGAAGGATTGATTAATTCTTTCCCTGTTCCGATTACTCTTCATAAATCCCGTAATCCTGGTCCTGCTCCATTAAAAAGCTTTCCTTGTGGATACTTTGATGGAGCTGCTGCAAAAAATCTTGGAGGTGCAGGTTTTGTGATATTTATTAATGATTCCCATTTCTTCAGTTTTTCTATGGGATGCGGGAGTAGCACAAATACCAGAGTGGAATTATTGGCTGTTTGGGCTCTTCTTAGAGCCGGATTATTGATGGGAATTCCCTTGCAGTTGATTTTTGGTGATTCCTTGGTCATTATTTCTTGGCTCAACAGATTTTCAGCACTTGATGTTCCATCTCTGATGCATTGGTGTTCCGATATTAGATATATGATTCATGTGGCCCCTCCGGTGATCTTTAAACACACTTTTCGTGAGCATAATTCGCTGGCAGATGAACTTTCAAAAAGATCTTTGCAATTGGATATGGGTTTTGTTTCTTATTCAGAAACATTGGATGGTTTGGTTATTAACCAAGGCAGTCTTGCTCTATTTTAGTTGTTGCTGATACTTTATTTTTCAGCCTATGATTTCTGCTGTTGATGATGTACCCCTGGATGTTCTGTTTGAATCTTCTCTGCCAGCATGTATTTGCTCTGAAATGTATGGTTAAAGTTCACTCCAGATTTATATCAGCATTTCTGACCTGATTATTCAGGGATGATGAGGAAAGTCTGCAAAGATCAGACTTTATCTTGTTTTGTTGCTCTGTTCTGGACATTTTCTCGTGCATGAGACGGATCTGTTTTATCAGTCATCATATTGTATTGTAAATGATGTATTTTGATTCAATTGAATAACAAAGACTGGTATTTTTTCCTATGAAAAAAAGGAGGCTTTATATACACAAAATTGCAATGTCAAGAATCATTTGGTTCACAACATCTTTGATAATGGTAGAGGCTTAGTCATATCCGTCCACCTACTGACCAGTCCATGGCCATGATCCTACAGCCTTGGCTGGTTGAGACAAATTGAAAACCAACAAATGAACATTGTGGTTTGTAATCACGTGGTGCAGTTTCATTCTTAGCAGGCCCTATTAGTGTGATCAACATACCAATTTTAACAGCAACAACAACACTTGCAAATTGCATGTAGACAAAAGACATCAATTTACCCTTCTTACCCGCTAGTGTTTATAAATGCAGGCTGACTTACCGGCACGACTAACCAAGTTACCATCTATGTGGTTCAAGGTCACTTCTCAAACAATACCTCTCAAAGAGAGATAGGACATTTTTTCTTCAAATTGTGGTGCATTTGAGGAACATAAAATTGTGGTGCTTCCTATTGAGGCTATGTAATTTTCCACTAATCCTATTCCAGGATATTAGCATATCATATTTAAGCACATCATCCAATGAATACACATTGAAATTTTTAGTGGTCTTTATATATGTCTAAATTAGGATCTTTTATGCATAGAATCCCACATACATCTATCTTTATAATTTGCAATGGTCTTTCATAACCCTATGAAAACACCTGAAACTCAATAATTCTTCAAATATAAAGCATTTTGATGTTGACTTCCTAGTGTTTGCCTAAATATTGTTGTCAACTTCCCTTGATATATGTACTTGACACTTTGAAAATGGCTAATTTTGTCTACAGGTGCTCCAGTGAATACATTTGAGTTTCTCCATCCATTAATTGTAAGCTTTGGTTATGACTTTCCTAGACTATCAATCAGTGTTCCCACTGCTCTTGTTGTGGCAAAGATCTTTTGGGCTATATATTTTCTCTTTTATCCTTGGTTGAAAAGTTCATGGTTTCCTTCACCGCTAATCTTACCTGCAGAAGTTTACAAGGTAATTTTTCATCCTTCTTCTGATCTCTCTCTCTCTCTCTTTCTCTTGCATATGCTGTCTTGTACGCACATAAAACCATGTTTGACTCAAGGTTGTGTGCACTGTGGACCTTTTAGAGTTATGCATTTTAATGAAGGTTTTGTTTCCACACCATTTTCACTCCTTTCTCAAATACACATTTATCTATAAATTACTCGTTAGACACAGTTAGTATAGATTCATTGAACATTTTCCAAAGAGAGGATAATTTTTTTCAATAAAAAACATATATGAAGGAAAGATTCATTTGAATGAGTTTTTTTTAATTACATGTCACTCAAAGAGAAAATGCATTAGAAACCATGTGATATAAATTATTTACTTCTATCTCTTATTTTTGTACTTTTGCAGTTTTTGTGGAGATGCTGCTAGCATTCTCACTGTTAATTTAATACAAATGTAGTTTTTGCAGTCCGATTGGCCAACCTTGGTCACTAGTGGACATCGATATCTATATTAAATCATTGAGGTCTTGAATTTCTTACTCTGCCATTTATTGAACACGTTGCCCTCAATCTCAAGAGTTGCATCAAATCTTGCATAATTACTCTTGTATTTGACCCCGAGTTCACAGATTGAGTAAAGATGTAATGCTTATAAACTTAGTTCCCATAGTTTCCACATATATTCCCATCATAATGTTTAATTTTACAAAAGAGAGAGAATTGAACACAAAACCCTAAGTATGCATTATAGAGAGAACCATCATCAAAGAGAGAATACGCTGGAGAGAGAGAGTGTAAGAACAAGAAAGCACAATACTTGATGTTGCCCATAGGCTAATCATTTGTATTAGAGATCAACTGTTCACAAGATATATATTTACAAATGAGAGGTTGTGTGTATATACTATATACTAATATACACAGTCCAAGGGGTAGGGCACTTTTCCCAAGAGGGGTTGTAGGCCTACTTTGACTACGCTGGACTTAAGCAAACCTAGAAATACAATAAATGTATATTTACTAGGTTGGGCTTAGCCAATCCTAGAAATCCATACCATAATGATTACAATATGATGCCAGTGGTGGCTGAATGTGAAGCTTACACCATTCTCAACACATAAGACATAACAATGGGAACAAAATTCATTTCCTACATTCAAGGTAATGAAACCAACTGCAAACTTGCTTGTTGGCTAAATCATTTGATTTAGAGATCACTAGATCACAAAATGTATATTTACAAATTAAAGGTTATTTATATATACACAATCCAAGGGATAGTGTGCTTTCCCCAAGAGCGGTTATGGGCACACTTTGACTACGTTGGCCTTAATGAAACCTAGATATACAATAAATGAATGTTGACTAAGTTGGCCTTAAACAATACTATAAATACTTAGCACATACCATAATGATTACAATATGATGCTAACAGTGGTCGAAAGTGAAGCTTACAAGATTCTCAACACATAAGATAAAACAATGGGATTGAAACTCATTTCTTACATCCAAGTTCATAAAAAGAAATACAAACTTTCTAAATACTTTGGAGCTCAGGTTCTTTTTAGGATGTTGTTGCTAGGTGTGATCCCATTCTTTTTAGTGAGAGACAAGAGACTTGAGAGTGCTTTACCACACATTTTAGGTTATTATTGGGTTTCTACTTTCAAACTTCGTATTTAGTGATATGGTGGGTTCATGGCATAGGATATGTGGCTTCTCTCTGTCAAACTTTTGGGTTACTCCGAAAGTGTTTACACCATGTTTGGGGTTCTTCATGAGATTTGGGGTACATGGTGTATGTTTAGCTCCTGGATGGTCTGAGATGGATTGTAGCATGAGAGATGGTCCATGATGGATATGCACACTTGTGATTCCACACCTTGGATGATAATTGGCGTAGTGTTCTTCCTTAGGGCATTGGAGATCTCTTCCCTAAATGATGGATGCCTTGCATGATTGCGGCTGGCCACGTGGAGGATTCATTTGGTAGAAAAATGCCCTACGAGAAATGAGGAGCGTTAGGACGACCTCTAAGTTCCCGACAGGATTGCTTGTAAGGCTTATGATGACCTGTGTTATATTGTTGGCCTCCCTTACCTCATATAAATATAGGAAGGAGAGTCTTTCCAAACACATTACATCACACATTCATGTGTATCTCTTTTTTGGATTGTGTTTTTAGTGATGCACTAGGGTTCATGAGGAAACCCTAGTGGAGCATATGAGTAGGTGGACAATTTTTCTCTCTTGAGATTCTTTTTTGTACATTTGATCTCTCTCTTGGGTTCTAGGGTTTCTTGGTCTCTTCGAGCATCTTGGATTTTAGGGTTAGGTTTTCATCCCTTGGAGGTTAGAGATTAGCGTTTGGAAACCCTTGGATATATTTGGGGAAGAAGAGGAGTAGGATGCCTTGCCTTGGAGATAGTTTTAGAGGAATTCTTGCACTTGGAGGAGCTAGGGTTTGTTGAGTAACCCTACTTTGGGCATCTTGGGTGGTTATATTTTTCCCTGGCCTTGAGAGGAGGCTATGGTATGTATGCACTTCAATCATTGAGCATATATGTATGAGATTCCCAGCTGTCCACATACCACATATTGTGTATAATACACATCTGATTTCAGAATTTTATATTCTTGGGATGGTTATTTCCAACTCTTAATTGTTTTGTTGATTCGATGCACTTAAGAGAAAACTATTAAGGGGCTAAACACTAAGATTGAAGATGATAGTACAAACATCTATTGCTGTTGTGTTTGCTGTTATATCTGCTGTTTAAGAAGAGTTTTCAGATTTGGTTTATGCATGTGAAGTTTCCCATGAGGGCTCGAAACTCATTGGAATGATTGGTATATTTTTTCCTTGGATTGCAGTGATTTTTTGGGCTACTAGAAGTGAATTATTGTGATTGTTCTCCTACTATTTCACATTAATTTACAACAATCCTAAAGGGTAAAATTTCTAGGGTTAAGATTTGAGAAACTTTCTCGAAAGAAGGTGAATTTTAGATTTGCATTAATTGCTCGGTGCAAATAAAGTTTCAAAGTGGTATCGGTGGTTGTAGTAGAGATCACTCTCGAGTAAGAGGGAGTGTGTTTTGTTAGAGTTTTCACTTTAATTCAAATATGTTAGATCTATAATCTAATGCAATAGCCGTAATTTTTAGGGGCAAAATTTCGCCAATTGGCTGTTTTTTGGGTTTTTTTCAAAAAATAAATTCGCTATTTGTTCATTTTTAGTGTCTAATATCGCCTATATTTACATAAAAATATGTTTTTTTTTATCATAATATTCGCCAAAATTTACACATTTCTGTGTTAATTTTATGTTTCATATTTAATATTCGCCTGCCTATCTATAAACATGTTTTTTTCAATCCAAAACAATTGCTTGTAATACTATACTTATGTATAATATTAGAATCCTTAAAAAAATACCCTGGCAATAGGATCACTGAAAGATAGACAAGCGCAACACAAAAGAGACACAAAGATTTTATCCCGAGAAAATCCTCTCTTGAGAAAAACACAACAACTTCTTTAGTATAGATTCGTCACTTATTACAATGTTAAACTAAGATAGAAAACCCAAGATATAAGATGAGTTTTGCAACTTCTTCTTCTTCTTCTTCCCCAACGAACTTGTCTTTCTCTTCCTTGGAGCGAACTTGCTTGAGCTTGTTGTGTCTTCAAATGAGGGAGAGTGCCTCTCTATTTATACTCTTTCATGTGGGTGACCTTTTTCCCTATCAGGGTTGACTTCCTAACCTAACTGGGCCGACTTCTCTTTGAGAGACCCAAAAATACATTTTACAATATTCTTTTGGGGACTATTGCCTTGACTTCTAATGAAGGTTTTACCTGAATATTATTACATGACCAAGTATAATAAGGACATCTTTGAACGAAGGAAAAACATCTCCAAAGGAGGTACAATAACAATATAATAATAATACAACAAAATGAAGAATATCTTCCAAAGTTACATTTACAACAACACTCCGTCTTAACAAGGAAGGTATTCTTCCGACTCGGTCAACACCACAACTGGACACAATCTCTGGACATCATCATCATTGGATCATCATCACTATTGCAACAACTCTTATCTTGTCGACCATTGACTAGAGATATCTCTCGAATCTATTCGTCATGAGAAGTTCTACAGAGCTAACCCTTTTTCATGCCGGATGTAGGCCTAGATCCCATCTAGGACTTCATCAACTACATGGCCAACCCTTTTTCATGCTGGATGTAGGTCAACATATCCGTAAAACGCCAACCCTATTTCATGTTGGATGTATTTCGTATAATGCCAACCCTTTTTCATGCTAGATGTAGGCCAACATATCCGTACAGTGCCAACACTTTCATTTTGGATGTACCTCGTATAGTGCCAATCCTTTTTCATCCTGGATGTACGTTTTCGTAGTGCCAGTCCTTTTGAATACTAGATGCCTATCTCTGCAGTGCCAGTCCTTTTTCATATTGGATTCATATCTTTGCAGCGCCAATCCTTTTTCATACTATATGCAGGCCTAGATCCAATCAATGACTTCTTCATCTAGAAAGCTATTCCTTTTTCATACTGGATGTAGGCCTAGATCCATTTAGCACTTCATCAGCTGCACAGCTAGCCCTTTTTCATGCTGGATGTAGGCCTAAATCCATCTAGGACTTCATCATCTATAGAGCTAGTCCTTTTTCATACTGGATGTAGGTACAGGCTCGTCGTATCCAGATCATCTCATCATCTCATGTGCAGAGCACCCCAGGATCACACACCTGTGTCTTCCTGACATGTTACATCACTCCCTCTTTCGAGGAACATCGATCTTGGTAACACCAAGCCTCTCCTTGAAGTACCCGAAATTCACTCTTGCTAACAGCTTGGTCAACACATTGGTTGTTTGCTCATCTGTCGCCACATACTGAAGCTTCATTGCTCGTCTCTACACCATATCTCGGATATAGTGATATCAGATCTCGATGTGCTTCGACTTGTCGTGGAACTGGGTTCTTGGACACCTTCACACAAGTCGTTTCTAACTCGACATCGAACAATCTCGCAAGTAGCTTTCGAAGCAGCACTGCCTCACAACTTGCTGGACAAGCTGCAATATATTTTGTCTCGGCTATACTCAACGCTACGCTCATTTGCTTCTTGCTGCACCAAGAAATCATGCCAGACCTCAAGTTGAAGCAACAACCTGAAGTGTTCTTCCTATCTGTAGCACTACCAGCCTAATTAGAGTCAACATATCCTTGTAGGAAGGTCCTTTGATCTCTTACATATCTGAGGCCATACTCAATCGTACCCTTCAGGTACCTCAGCACGTGCTTTTCCGCAACCATGTGAACCCGTCTCAGTTCCACCATGTATTGACTCAAAGTGTTCACTGCAAAGCAAATATTTGGGCTCATTTTCGTTAAGTACATCAACGAACCAATCGTCTTCCTGTAGACTGTGGCATCAACTGTCTCTGAAGTAGGTTCGCATAGCAACTTCAAGTTCGATGCCATTGGTGTAGCCTCGCAATCCAACATCTCGACCGCGTATTTTCCTTGGCTAAGGAAAATCTCCTTTGGATTCTGCCACACCTCTAATCCCAAGAATCATGTCAAGATTCTCGAACTCTGAGATCTACTGTAGTCACTCCCTTTGAAGCGGAGCACCATCCTCCCTCTACATTTTGTACTCTCTACATCGGGGCATTCTGTACTTGAGTGATTGGTAGTCTCCTCTACTTTTGTGTATCCATCTATGTCATCTCTCAAGGTTGCTGGATACGAAGATCCTCCATCTCGAACTTTGTTGAAAGTTCCTTTTGAACCCATCTATGAGCTTCTCGTCCTTTGTAGGCTTCCATCTTCAACCTTGTAGCAAAGGTTGAGATCTCCATCATCGTAGGTGATCCTGAAGCTCCTCATGTAACTGTATGTGCTTTCCCATGGGTGCCTTCTGATCTTGTACAAAGGCTTCTGCGCACATGTGGTTCTCTGTAGAGAGTCCCGAGTCTTGAAGGTTGCTCGGTATGCACTTCTACTTCATTGAAGAAGTGTGTTTGGGCAATGGAGCAAACGTTTTGCCATAATCGACTCCCTCTTTCTGAGTGAAACCACGAACCTTTGCTTTGTATTTCTCGATGTTGTCATTTGCTACATGCTTGATCTTGTAGATCCTCTTGGAAGACTTTACAGACTTCCCTTCAGGTCTCGGAACCTCATCATTCTTCATGATCGACTGGTATTCTTCGATCATAGCATCCTTCCACTTTTTCTTCTTGGTTGCTTCTTCATAGCTGGAAGGATCTGCATCAATGATGTCACACATCAGTGCCACATAACTAGAGTATGTCCGAGGCCTCTTACTTTCTCTGAAAGTCTTGTCTGGAACATCATACTTTTCTTCATCTTGGATGATCTCTTGTGCCTAAGTTGGTCATCTCTTATGGATGTTTGCCTCTCGGGGTGGATCTACAAGCCTTTGTGGCTCAGTCATCTCATGATCATCATGTTTTCCTGAAGTCTCCTCTTCTATATCTGTGCCTCTGCCTCTGGGAGCTTCAGGTTCTTCTTTACGTGCTTTATCTGAGTAAATCTGCTTTGAGGGTTGTGGTTGAATCGTCGTCACTTGTTCTTCGGAACAAGCCTCATCATTCTTCTCTTGTAGGTGATTACACATGATCCTTCCTACAAGTCAAATTCATTTGCATGATTAGAAACTTTTCATATATTTCAAAACATATTACTAACGACAAATTCTTATGTATAAAGGCATATGCTACACAGTCATGCAACTATCTTAGCCAATGCTACAATACAACATTCATCCATATCCCATATACATATGGTAACTATCTAGATGCCATCCATCTCTACCAAAACATAATGAAGAGCGTGCACTACTCTAAATGTGTCAGCAAAGAGGTTTCATTCTAGATAAGTAGCAATGGATTCTTGTACAACACCATAGCCCACTTACCCATCACATGCATATTAGTAGTATACCATTCATCAATGCAAACACTCAAACATGCATAATACATTTCCTCAATCTAGGAACACAAATATGTACACAACTGAACGATATCACTTAAGTAACTAGATATACAGGAAATGACCATTCAAATACTTATCTTTGCTTGTTTGTTTGGTGGACTCCCTCTTGGTCTTTGTCTTCTTGCAGAAATTACTGGAGTCTTTGACAGTGTGCTCTACTCCATCATCTGATTCTGAGGGCCTATGTCCGTCTTGCTCATGATCGATAATGTTGAGCAAGTCTTCTGCACCATAGATCACATGGGACTGTGTACTGATTTTGAGTGTCCCTTCTTCTTTATTCACAATTGCATCCCTTCTTATCCAAATAAAAGGTTCTTCTTCAAATCCGATCCATAGAGCATGATCTTCATCATCATGGGTTGAATCCTTAAAGTACATATTCCTCATCGCTTGAGGAATCTTCTTTTGATCTTTTCCTTTCTGGTTCATCCTCTTCAACAATGTGAGCATGATGCCTCTTCTTGTTTGTCCTAGTGGATCCTTTGTTTCTGGGGCAATCTTTAGCAAAGTGGCCTTTCTCATCACATGTGAAACATCTAAGATTGGAGTAGTCCCTTTGAGATCTATGATTCTTTTGGAATCTGTTGCTACCGCAACAGGTTCTCCCCGAATTTATTTTACTTAAACTCTGGGGCCCCTCCTCATCTTTTTACTTGGTTTGACTGTGAAGTGCTTGAACCCCTCGGGATTATCTTTCTTTCGTTTAACTGTGAAGTTGGATGCCTGCTGATTTGTGTGCCATGTTTGATTTCGGTTTGAGTCGGGTGTGTTTGGCTTACCACCTGAAGAAAGGTAAGATCTTGCCTTCGTGAAGAAAAATGATTTTTTGGCTGCGGTAATCCTTAATGCTGTTTTCATCGTTGAGTTTTTCTTTATGATCGGGCCTTCTTTGTTGTTGGATCGGAAGCTGTGAAGTTCTAGCTCATCCGCTGTTGCGGCTCCCCGATCGTGCTTTCGTCCGAAGTCCAGTTCCCCCCGATGCCCGATTCAATTTTAAGCCTGCGATCGCTTGCTCAAAAGTTTCTACTTACCCGCCGTTGCGGCCGGGAAGAGGTAGTTGGCCTCCGTTTCAGGTATCATCCGACGTCCGACCCTGTCTTTCCCCGCCCGAACTTATTCTTTTCACCTCGTCGCCTGCCTCCGACCATTGTTCCGTTCGCCGTTGCGGATGAGGCACCCTTCCTGGTTCCTGAAGCATTTTCCTCCCGACGTCCGATCTCCTCCTTTTTTCGCCCATGCTCTTAAGCATCCGGTCCTTATGCTCCTCTGCCGTTGCGGCCCCTGAAGTCTTGTCCCGTCCAATGCATAAGCTGGCCGACCGCCGATTTACAATTTTGCCGCCTCAAGCTTAAGCAAGTACTCGCCCGGACAAACCAAGCCGGCTTCTTGTGGATCTATCGTTCTGGTGGGAAAGTTTAAATGTTTAAGTTTTCAGTTCAACGAATAATGCACCAAGATTGTTTGCAGGAGGAATCCCATGGGT
Organism: Pseudotsuga menziesii; assembly: GCA_001517045.1. Lineage (NCBI taxonomy): Eukaryota > Viridiplantae > Streptophyta > Pinopsida > Pinales > Pinaceae > Pseudotsuga > Pseudotsuga menziesii. The sequence continues at coordinate 555,836 of LPNX010058802.1, forward strand.
CGACAAAGTGATCTGGAGCCAAGGAAAGGACAAAACGAGCGAATGACAGAGACACCTACAAGGTGGATTCATCAGTTACTGGTCAGAAGATAAACGCTCACAGAAAATGATTGGGAAAATGCAGCGGCCAGGAGATGAAGCTGAAGTGTTGAGGATGCCAGAAGAGGACACGCTGGAAGGCAGCCCAAGGGGCAGCAGTTCTAGTTTAAATATTTAGAAGTAGGACTGAGAAAGGGCTTTTTCCCTGGAAAACTTTGTATTTGTTTACTTGTAAGATGAACTACTTCGTTTTGCATAGGAACTGCAATTTTTGCCTGTCGGAGAGAGTGAAAAGTGAAATATATCAATGCAAACTCAATGAATAACGCTGAAGAGGAACTATTTCGTTTTCAGCAGTGTTTCATTTACTGTAAGTTCTGAACCTATGTTCTTATTAAATGTTCTTCAGTAATTTCTGGATATTTTTCGTCGTGAGTAAATGGATGTTGTTATAAAATGATCGGCTATCTGGTTANTGCTTATGTAAAGGAGAACATCTATATCCTGTTCGCAACGAAATTGTAAATGATCTAAGAAGACATACCCGTGCTTATGTAAATGATCTAAGAAGACATAACCGTGCTCCCTAGGGATAGTGTAGATAGTTAGCTTATTTCTTTTGTATCTGGTTTGGTTGCTCGTGAGCACAAGACGAGAGGTAAGAACCTGCGCATCACTTTGTAACCGCTCCTGGCAGCTTGATCTCTTTGCATTTAGTTAGGCACTTGCATATCATTTCTTTAAGTCAAAATGCAAAAACTCGGTGGGCCGGGCTGCAACCAGTAAAGCCTTAGTTTTGTTCCTTGACCTACGGTAGTAGGACCGCAAACCGGACGGATTCCCTATTCCAAACAGTCAACGGGCTAGTTGGGAACGTTGATTGGGGAGAATCCCTTACTGTTGCCGCCTGCGATTTTCCGGGCCTCAACAGTTTTGGCGCTAGAAGGAGGGCTGCCAGTGCATGGCTGGCCGAGGAAACCCGTTTTACAGAGATCATTCCGCTGGTTACAGTTCTGAAAGTAGTGGACCGCGTAATCCGATTCCAGTAGAAGAAAACAGAGAACATCTATATCCTGTTCGCAACGAAATTGTAAATGATCTAAGAAGACATACCCGTGCTTATGTAAAGAAGATTGGAGGGTTGCCTATTATCCACGAATTGCCGAGAAGAGAGTACCAGAAGAAAGACCGTCCTCTAATTGAAGATTCAGTGTTGGTTGGAGACTGGGAAGAACTCGTGGAAACTGCCATACAGGAGGTTGAATTGCCTTTGAACCAAGTAGGCCCAGACACTCCTTACAGTTCTCCTGTTCACACCCCTGTTGGTTCACCTCCGCATTCTCCACCCCAACTCATGGCCGGCGTTAACGCCAATCAACCCCCACCTAATCCTCCACCACCTGCATGGAAAGCCAGATCACCTCTAAATCTGACCCCGCCTTTGCATGACCTACCTCAAGCCTTCGAAAAGTTATTACCTAAGTTCGATCCAAATGAGAAGATATTAGTGGATGACCACTTACAGAGTTTTTATTTGGCTATAGAAGGACTAAAGGCAGGGGAGCATGAAGATGTGGTTTGTAGGTTGTTCCCACATACCCTCAAAGGAGCTGCAGCATCTTGGTATTTTGGATTTCCCACCAATTCTATCCCGGACTGGGATACCTTTGAAAGAATGTTCAGAAGTAAGTATGCAGTCCAAAAGACTCACGCCGCCCTTATGAAAGGTCTATGTGCTTTGAAGAAAGAAAAAAGGGAAAAAGTGCACAGTTTCACACACAGGTTCGCAGCATATCTAAAAAATTTCTCTGAAACAGATAAGCCTTCAGACAAGGTACTGATCGAATACTATACTTCAGCTTTGGGTCCTGATCTAGCCATGTTTGCAAAAGGTAGGGCCAAGCCTACTTTGACAGAGACTTATGAAGAGGCAGAAGTAGTGGAAGTAGAAAGGGAGAGCATTGAAGATTATCCTGAGCAGGCGGGGGAGAAAAGGAAAACCTTGCTGTTTACTAAGCCCAAAGAGGAGAAAGCACCAGATTATGAAGGTATGGCCAAAATGATGCAAAAGTTGTCTAACAAGATCATAGACTTAGAAAAGGAAAAAGAAGCACAAAAGTTTTTTAGGCCATATTATAAGAAAAGGGAGGATAGCAATCAAACCCAACCTCCTCCTCAGAAAACTGCATCCATGAACCTGACAGAGATAGGGATGGAAAATTTCTGTACTTTTCATCAACAGCCTCATTCCAAAAGGAACTGTCCGCAATGGATAAATTCAATGACATTGGTCATGAATCAGATGTTGGATTCGAGGTTAACGGAGGAAGCTGAAGATGAAAATAACGAAAATGCTGCTTCCACTTCTACAAAGGGACAGGAGGAGGAGACCATGGCATTATGGAATTCTATCTCCCTACTCGATGCAGAGGAAGAAAATACACAAGGACGCAAAGGTATCAGGGAGGCTAACGTGACAACTAGGAGCAAAGGGGCGGTTAATGATGACAGTCTGCTACTCCCAAAGATTCGAAGGCTGCAAAGAAATATCAAAAAGAAATTTCAAGACAAATCATTGGCTGATCAGACTCTGGAATTTACCATTACCAGCCAGGATCCGAAGCAAAACAGAATGCCGCCTAAGCCAAACGATGAGAATGCGAGTGCTGATAAATCTCAGTCCACTAGACAACTAATTGAATATGACATTGTCGAAGATCTAAAGAAGATAAAAGCCAACGTCCCGCTGTTTGAAATGTGCAAAGTACCTCAACAAAAAGAAAAGTTATTGAAGGCACTTGAAACGTCGGAAGAAAAGTTGCCGGTCGACAATCAACCTCGGGACGAAGAAGAGATTGGAGAAGCTAGCGTCGGAGGTAAGTCTAAAACCAAGCATCCACCTTTCCTCCTGACATTTGAAATTTTCAATCATAACGTACACAATTGCCTAGTGGACTCAGGGGCGTCAATTAATGTCATGCCCATATCAGTATGTAAGAAAATAAACGGACAGCTTAAGCCATCCACATGGAGGGTGGTGCAATTGGATAGGACGGACGTCAAGGTAATTGGTGAAATGGAAGACGTCCTGATCCGTCTGGCATCCAATGATAAAGTATGCCAAATTATTAACATCGTAGTGGCTGACATACCAGATGCTTACGGCCTGGTCCTGAGCAGAGATTGGTCGGCCAAATTAAATGGGTATTTCGCCACAGATTGGTCACATCTTTGGTTGCCGTACAAAGGGAGTCCTAATCAGATCAAGGTTTTGAGAGAACCTCATATGAAGTACAATGTCACTCAATTGGATGAGAAGAATGTACCGGTCGAATCGGTATTGGGAAACTACTTTCTTGAACTAGAACCAGGGAATTATCAAGCGGAAGAGGCTAGCAACACACCTGACACCCAGCCTGATCTCCTTCGTTTTTCTCAGGCTGATGAGATTGAATGTAAAATAGTAGATTTAGCTGTAGGAGTAGATTCATTTTCAGTAGATAATGTTTTCTGGACTTAATATTTTGACGGCTCAAAAACATTAGAAGGGTCAGGGGCCGGCTACGTCCTTACTGATCCACAAAAAAATAAATACTTCTTGTCCTGTAGGTTAGAGTTTGAATGTACTAACAATACAGCTGAATATGAAGCACTACTGCAGGGACTCAAGAAAGCAATTGAGCTACAGGTTAGTAATTTAAAAGTTTTTGGAGACTCAGAAATAGTGGTAAAGCAAATAAGAAATCAAATACACTGTGTTTCCCCTCATTTGAAAGCTTACCAAAACGAGGTATGGGAATTGCTTAAATGTTTTCATGCATTTAACATTATTTCAATCCCAAGAATAAAAAATGCAGCCGCTGATCTTCTAGCTACATCAGCCGCCAGGTTGGTTCCTACTAATAACAAATGTTCTATTGAACTGCTTTTCAGGCCATCAGTATCCGACATGATCACCAACTTGCGAATATTTGACGACGATCAGCAAATAATCAAGTGCTTGACAAATGATGAGACCTTTAAAGGAGCCATCATCGATGATGAGGAACATCAGACCGAAATGAAATATGACAATTTCATTCCCAAAGGGGTCAGAACATTAGACAAGATGTTTGACTTGAATGAAAAATTTAGAAGACCCGCTAATGTGAAGACACACAGCTCAACTCTGCAGTTCAAGCTGATAAACTTAGGGACTGAAACTGAGCCTAAGTTTGTGAACCTCGGCAAATGCTGCTCACCAGCAGAAAGAGACAGGTTCCTCAATTTATTTAAACAGTACAAGGATGTCTTTGCGTGGACGTATGCAGATTTGAAGACCTACGATACCAGCATTATCAAGCATGTCATCCCTATTAAAGCAGGCATCAAGCCGTATCAGCAGTCGTTAAGGAAGATGCACCCCAAGCTGGAGCCATTAATTCAAAGCGAGGTGAAGAAATTGTTGGATGCCAAGATTATTTTTAAAGTCAGGCACTCAGAATGGGTGTCAAATTTGGTGCCGGTCAGAAAAAAGTCGGGAGAAATCAGACTGTGCGTGGACTTCAGGAACTTAAACCGCGCATCAGACAAAGACAATTATCCGGTGCCTCCCATGGAGCAACTGCTACAAATGGTTTCTGGTTCTGAATTGTTTTCATTGTTAGACGGATTCTCTGGCTACAACCAAGTGCTGGTGGCTGAGGAAGATAGATTGAAGACAACATTCAGAACTAAATGGGGAACTTTCGCATATAAAAGAATGCCGTTTGGACTGATTAATGCTGGCGCGACATTTCAGAGAGCTATGGACATAGCTTTCCGTGGACTGATTGGGCGAAGTGTGGTGGTCTACCTTGATGACATAACAATATTTTCAAAGAAAAGAGGGGAACATACGTTCCACCTAAAGCAAATTTTCGAGCGCTGTCGGAAGTATGGCATTTCCCTCAATCCTAAGAAATGCGTATTCGCAGTCACAGAAGGCAAGTTACTGGGGCATATAGTCTCAAAAAGAGGTATATCTATAGACCCAGAAAGAATCAAAGCCATTGAACAAATCCCCATGCCCCATAATAAAAAAGGAATGCAATCCTTCATGGGAACAATAAACTTCGTACGTAGGTTTGTGCCTGATTTCGCCTAGACTGTTAAACCATTACAGCAGATGGTCAAGCAAAACGCACAATTTAAGTGGACTGAGACTGAAAAGAATGCTTTCAGTAAAATCAAGACTGTTGTTGCACATGCGCCCTCTCTTAAAAGTCCAGACTTTGATAAGGACTTTATTATGTATACATTTGCGTCCGATGATTCATTAGCAGCTGTACTCACGCAAAAGGAAGAGGGAGGTGATGAATTCCCGATTTCTTTTATGAGCACTGGGCTACAAGGGGCTGAATTAAACTACCCAGCCATCGATAAGCAAGCATACGCAGTGTTTAAGGCAGTAAAACAATTCAGGCCTTATATATTGAAGAATTGAACCAAGGTAATAGTCCCTTACCCAGCTGTGAGATCCCTTCTCATTCAAAAGGAATTAGGAGAAAGAAGGGGCAACTGGGTAACAGCCCTGCAAGAATACGACCTTGAATTCAAGCCAGCCACTATAGTGAAAGGTCAAGGGTTATGCAAACTAATGACTGGGAAGACAAACAATGAAGAACAAGCATGGGAAAATGAAGCTGATTTGCATGTAATGGATGTATGCCCTCTGTTTACAGCTCCTGAGTCCTGGTATAGGGACCTTGTACACTACTTGCAGTCCGGGCTATTGCCAGAACATTGGAGTTCCAAACAAAGAAGAGCGCTGCGTTTAAAATCAGCTTCCTACCAAATCATAGAGGGCGTATTGTTCAGAAAAAACTATGATGGAGTCCTCCTGAGATGCTTGGAGAAAGAAGATGCTGAGAAGGTGATGTCTGAGTTGCACGATGGCCCGGCTGGGGGACATTATTCAGGGGACACTATAGCCCACAAGGTTCTCAGAGCCGGTTACTACTGGCCAACACTCTTTAGGGATGCACACGCACACGTCAGAAAATGTGATACTTGCCAAAGATGTGGTGGGAGACAACCTAGAGCAGCAGCACCTCTAAAGCCAGTAATGATCGCAGAGCCTTTCGAACAATGGGGAATAGACGTCATTGGAGAAATAAAGCCAAATTCTTCCCTGCTGCACAAGTATATTCTAACTGCAACTGATTATTTCACTCGCTGGGTCGAGGCTATCCCATTGCGCAAGATAAACGAGGACGAAGTCATCAGCTTCTTACAAGATCATATCATGACCAGGTTTGGAGTTCTAATTTCAGTAGTTTTTGATAATGCTAAATACTTTTCATCAATTAAATTGACTGCATTTGCTCATGAAAAAGGAATAAAATTGCATTACTCTGCTAACTACTACCCTCAAGGGAATGGCCTGGCGGAATCCTCCAATAAAAACCTCATTAGAATCCTGAAGAAAACTGTCATAGAAAACCAGCGAAGTTGGCACTCAGCCTTACCCAACGCCCTGTGGGCTGACAGAGTCACTCCCAAGTCTGCCTTGGGAGCGTCACCCTATACCCTTGTGTACGGAAAAGAAGCCATCCTGCCTCCCAATATTCTGCTACCGTCTTCCATACTAGCTCAAGAGTCTAGGGGGTCGGATGATGAGGTTCTGCAAATAAGAATATATAATCTCCTAAAAGCAGAAGAAGCCAGATCTAAGGCTAGAGAACGTTTTAAACAACAGCAGGAGGTAATCAAAAGGTGGTTTGACAAGCATAAAGCTGGAAAAGGGGACTTTGAAGTAGGAGACTTAATTCTCAAGTGGGACCACCCCCATGATGAGAAAGGAAAGCATACCAAATTCCAGCAGTTATGGGTAGGCCCTTTTCAAATCGTAGCTAAACTTGGTCCCGCCACCTATAAGCTGCAGGATTTACAAGGATGGGAGGAGAACTTGCCAGTTAATGGTTTGGTTCTCAAGCCCTACTTTTCTTAGTTTTCTTTGTTTTGTTCTGCCTTGTACATAAATAAGCTGTGTGATTGTTTTCGAGTCATGCTTTCATTTGTTTTAATTTTAAGTTTTGATTTTCAATAAGGGAACAAACTTGTGGTTGCCTGGAGGATACGAAGGTCTTTTGGGAATAGCAAATATGTTGAGTATCAGCCTGTGTATTGCTTAAAGAATTCTTCCAGCCTAACGGTTTTCTCGAATAAAATATGGTGTGCGTTGAAGTCCTGCTTAACCCCTATGAATTAAACCGGGTTCAGAGAGTTTGGAGTACTATGTCAGGGCTCCATCCACGTCACATTTAAAATGTTCTAAGGAGCGACAGTAAAGGACCCATGGGAGGAAGCAAGGTGAACAGCGTATTAAATATAAATGATCCCATGCCAAGAAACAAATGCCAAAAGGCAGCTAAAGAGTCAAACTTCTAGAAAAGTACCATAAATCAAAGCAAGTGCTAAAGCATAAACACTAAATTGCCCAAAGATCCTCTCCGTCCATGAGCTGGGACTTAAAGTACACCACTCACACAAAAGGGCACTATGGGATAGAGGATCCTGAATTAAAATTCAGTAAGAAAGGCGCACAGAAGAACTCAGATGAAAACGACAATAGTCCAAAGGCACAAAAGTGTTAAAATGGCATGGGAATGAGGAACAAACGAATACTGCTGTTTGCTATGCGCTGCAGCCCTGTGGTGTCCACATTGATAGCTGCCTGAAAACAGAGGTAATAATGAAACTCATACTCTGGCCTCGGCATAGTTATTTGGACTTGAGGGTCTCGGATTTCCTTTCCCCAAAGGACTGGCATCAATGATTAAGATACATACTTCGGTGATATGAGAAATCTAGATAGCTGGAAGAATTCGATGGATGCATTTGTTGCAGAACAGTCTGCTACTCAAAGACAATAATCACCAAGAGATCTAGGTTCCCCAGGTAATCGCCAGTTGTTGCTACCGCAACAGGTTCTCCCCGAATTTATTTTACTTAAACTCTGGGGCCCCTCCTCATCTTTTTACTTGGTTTGACTGTGAAGTACTTGAACCCCTCGGGCTTATCTTTCTTTCGTTTAACCTTGAAGTTGGATGCCTGCTGATTTGTGTGCCATGTTTGATTTCGGTTTGAGTTGGGCGTGTTTGGCTTACCACCTGAAGAAAGGTAAGATCTTGCCTTCGTGAAGAAAAATGATTTTTTGGCTGCGGTAATCCTTAATGCTATTTTCATCGTTGATTTTTTCTTTATGATCGAGCCTTCTTTGCTGTTGGATCGGAAGCTGTGAAGTTCTAGCTCATCCGCCGTTGCGGCTCCCCGATCGTGCTTTCGTCCGAAGTCCAGTTCCCCCCGATGCCCGATTCAATTTTAAGCCTGCGATCGCTTGCTCAAAAGTTTCTACTTACCCGCCGTTGCGGCCGGGAAGAGGTAGTTGGCCTCCGTTTCAGGTATCATCCGACGTTCGACCCTGTCTTTCCCCGCCCGAACTTACTCTTTTCACCTCGTCGCCTGCCTCCGACCATTGTTCCGTCCGCCGTTGCGGATGAGGCACCCTTCCTGGTTCCCGAAGCATTTTCCTCCCGACGTCCGATCTCCTCCTTTTTTCGCCCATGCTCTTAAGCATCCGGTCCTTATGCTCCTCCGTCATTGCGGCCCCTGAAGTCTTGTCCCATCCAATGCATAAGCTGGCTGACCGCCGATTTACAATTTTGCCGTCTCAAGCTTAAGCAAGTACTCGCCCGGACAAACCAAGCCGGCTTCTTGTGGATCTATCGTTCTGGTGGGAAAGTTTAAATGTTTAAGTTTTCAGTTCAACGAATAATGGACCAAGATTGTTTGCAGGAGGAATCCCATGGGTCGACAAAGTGATCTGGAGCCAAGGAAAGGACAAAACGAGCGAATGACAGAGACACCTACAAGGTGGATTCATCAGTTGCTGGTCAGAAGATAAACGCTCACAGAAAATGATTGGGAAAACGCAGCGGCCAGGAGATGAAGCTGAAGCGTTGAGGATGCCGGAAGAGGACACGCTGGAAGGCAGCAGTTCTAGTTTAAATATTTAGAAGTAGGACTGAGAAAGGGCTTTTTCCCTGGAAAACTTTGTATTTGTTTACTTGTAAGATGAACTACTTCGTTTTGCATAGGAACTGCAATTTTTGCCTGTCGGAGAGAGTGAAAAGCGAAATATATCAATGCAAACTCAATGAATAACGCTGAAGAGGAACTATTTCGTTTTCAGCAGTGTTTCATTTACTGTAAGAGTATTCGATATTCTGAACCTATGTTCTTATTAAATGTTCTTCAGTAATTTCTGGATATTTTTCGTCGTGAGTAAATGGATGTTGTTATAAAATGATCGGCTATCTGGTTATTTGAATATCTGTAAGTGTTCATGTGCTTTAGAAGAAGTATCAGCTACCTGTGATTCTTCTTTGTGTATGTGAAAATGTATTGCTCACCCAAAATAATAACCGTGCTCCCTAGGGATAGTGTAGATAGTTAGCTTATTTCTTTTGTATCTAGTTTGGTTGCTCGCGAGCACAAGACGAGAGGTAAGAACCTGCGCATCACTTTGTGACCGCTCCCGGCAGCTTGATCACTCTGCATTTAGTTAGGCACTTGCATATCATTTCTTTAAGTCAAAATGCAAAAACTCGGTGGGCCGGGCCGCAACCGGTAAAGCCTTAGTTTTGTTCCTTGACCTACGGTAGCCGGACCGCAAACCGGACGGATTCCCTATTCCAAACAGTCAACGGGCTAGTTGGGAACATTGATTGGGGAGAATCCCTTACTGTTGCCGCCTGCGATTTTCCGGGCCTCAACAGAATCTTTTAGGACTTTTGTGAGGGTGATCCTCCCTCTTGCTTCTATCCTAGATCTGCCCCCATCTTCTCTTCTCTCGACACCAATCGAGCTTCTTCTTGGGTGCATTCCTCCCACAATCTGTTGAACTTGATTAGCTTCTTCCTAGCGCATATCCCTTGGATGAATGAGTCCCATGATCTTGTGAGACCATTCAAAGTAGTCATCACGATCTCTCCTTCATCAACATTTTCTTCAATGGCCTCAAGTTGTTCCTTGATTTGAGAGATCCTTGTGAAATAAGACTGGATGGTTTCTAAGTGTTGGATCTTCACATTCTTGAGTTGATTCCTCAAAGTCATATTTTGGTTGATGTTCTTTCCTTCAAATAGTTTGACCAAAGCATCAAACATTTGCTTGGGTGTCTTCAATGATGAGACATGAACAATGAGATGATCCTTAATGGAGTCTGTAATAATCCTTTTGGCTTTGATCATGTTCTTCTTGTGAGTTTCTTTGGCCTCTTCTCTCGCTAGTTCTAGAACCTCCGCAATGACATACTTGTCCAAGTCATTCTCTTCTAGGATAAGAGAAATTCTATACTTCCATGCTCAGAAGTTGTTAGCTCCTTCAAGCTTGTCCTCAAGCTTGGTGTGGTTCATCATTCTGATATGAGAACCTCAAATGGAAATAACAAAGAATTAGATCTTACCAATTTGAGATGCCCAAATTGCTCCTTGAACTGGTCGACCTAGGGTTTGATAGAGAAACCCTAATTTTTCAAACTTGGAATCTTGAAATTCTACTTGGATAGATAGATGCGCTTCCTCAAGGCGAGTTGTCCAGTGGTGTCCTTTTTTCTGGATTGCTGGATGGAAGCTCCAAAAATTTGATGCCCTAGTTTCTTCTGGTAGTGTCCCACAATAAAAAATTGAAACTTCTCCAAATTGGAATCTGCTTCGACCAAAAGATGCGCCTCCTTGAGGCGAGTTGGATTGGCCTTCTTATCTGGACAATTTGTTGAGAAAAGTGCTAGAACTTGGAAGCCCTAGTTTCCGCAGCTATACAGTGCCTTCTTTCAGGGTGGCTCTGAAACCATGTTAGAGTTTGCACTTTCATTCAAATATGTTAGATTTATAATCTAATGTAATAGGATCACTGAAAGATAGACAAGCACAACACAAAAGAGACAGATTTTATCCTGGGAAAACCCTCTCTCGGGAAAAACCCAACAACTTCTTTAGTATAGATTCATCACTTAGTACAATGTCAAACAAAGATAGGGTTCAATGTCAAACAGAGATAGGAAACCCAAGATATAAGATGACTTTTGTAGCTTCTTCTTTTTCTTCCCCAGTGAACTTGCCTTTCTTTTCCTTGGAGCAAACTTGCTTGAGCTTGCTGTGTGTCCAAATTAGGGATAGCGCTTCCCTATTTATATTCTTTCATGTGGGTGACCTTTTTCCCCAACAGGGCCGACTTCCTAACCTAACTGGGCCCACTTCTCTTTGGGAGACCCAAAAACACATTTTACAATATACTTTTGGGGACTATTGCCCCAACTTACAACAGAGCTTTTACCTGGATATTATTACTGTAAATTTTCCTTTAAAATTCAACTAGAGCTAAACAATATATTTAATTTGTTACTGGAAACCACACATGAACTTCTTTTACTAGTATTGCAGTGGAAAGTAAATACTGAGAAACATCCACAACATCACATAAACGTAGACATCGTATTTTGGGTATGGAAACCCTTGGATAAGACCCAAGATGGGAAAACCGGTGCAACAGTCAGATATGAAATTTTATTAAGATATGGAACAATTACAACTAGCAGATAAATTCACCCAACCTGGAGAAATAGAACCTCTGCAGAAACAATGGACAAACCCAACTACCCGTCATGACCCCTACATAGTTGTATGACCTCTGCGTTAGCAGTATGACCTCCTCTGCGTCAGTTGTACGAATCCGTACGACGCTGACATTAGCTTGTACGAAATCGGTACGGTTATACGACTACCCCTTTGAATAGTACAACCTCCTCTACGTGATCCTGTACGACCTCTAGCTCATCCTAGAAACTCAGTGACTTTGTCGAGTGAGTGCTCCTCCGTCTTTTCAGCAAATTCCTCCCTCTGACTTCTCTCTGTCTGTATCTCTCCTGTGTATGTGTCATCTCCACCAAATCTCCTTTTAACTCAATGTCTAAGCAAAAGCCCTAACCCTCACTAGGGATCAATGGATGTGATCCTTTGGTGAGATCAATGGCCAAGATTAGATTAGTCATCACTTAAGTTATTTCACTTTTCACTTTATAAAAGTGATTCCATTAAGTCAAAATCAAATTAGAATAATTAATGTATTTTCTTAAGTCCAAACTTAGGAAAATCACATTAAATACATTTGGCTTCATGTTTAATGTCTTCCTAGCATGCAAGGACACATGCAATGCTAGAAGAGCTTCCTTGTTGCCACTTTCTAACACTCCCTCTCAACGAGGAAGGGATTTGGTAGCAACCCCAACTTGTCTCTGAACTTCACAAAACTGTTTCTGCAAAGTGCCTTGGTGAAAATGTCCGGCACCTGCTCATCTGTCTGTATGTACTCCAACTGAATGGTTTTTCTTTGTACACAATCTCTCAAGAAGTACCGAATGTCTATGTGTTTGCTCCAGTCATGTAACACTAGATTTTCAAATAGCTTGATGCCACTCTGATTGTCACAGTGAACTACTGTAGCCTTTAGCTAACACTAGAAAAACCGTGAAAGCAACTTCCTCAACCACATTCCCTCACAAGCAGCCAAATTGGTTGCTATGTACTCTACCTCTGCCAACCTCAATGCAACTGGCTTCTTCTTTCTGCTTGTTATCACCCGCCTTGTAGTTGCATGTGTGAGGTGGATCGAGGATGGATGGTAGAGGGGCAAGCAGCTAAAGGGTGGAACCACGACTGCCTAGACTCCCAAATGGATGGCTATCACGCCAATCAAGGCAGCCTTCACTTTATGTTATCCTAGTCCAAGACAACAATGGGGGAGACCCAGATCTGCTCCCAACAGGAGAGATCGGACCTAGACACCAGAAGAAGATCAGATGGGGCTTCAGGGTACTTAAGGTGCAAGGTAAATGGAAACCCTAGCTCTAGGGTTAAGGTACTAGCAACGGATGGAGATGACCACTGTCTTGGGAAACGTAACTGTGACAGGGTGAGCAAGAACAGAGTTGGGACTGCCTAGTACCAAGGGGACAATTCTCGGTGAAAGATAGGTGACTTGAGTTATCAATAGGTGTTGGCAAAAGGAGTAAAAATGAGGTCAAGATGGGGCTAGCGCTAGCTAGGAGATCAGTGCCTTATGTGCATTGGGCAATGGAGTCAGCAGTAAACCAATTTTTCAGAGAACCCACCTGGGAGACACCTTGATTTATGAACCCAGAAAGTAATTGGTCCAGAAAAGCTAAGGTACAGGAAATCCAACTCAATGGATGGCTAGCGCTAGGGCTTAGGAGGACAAATCTGTAGTTCTAGGGTCATCGGGAGGCTAATGGCTCAGCATTGAGGAAGAAAAGAGGTCAGGGTGACCTGATCTACAAGCCCAAATCAGGAAATCAGCAGAAAAATCAGATCTAGAAAAGTCAAAATCTGATGATGGGGCTAGGAGGCTGAAAACTGATTTTTCAGATCTAGGGCAAACCGGGAGGAACTAGCACAACGTTGGGGGTGTTCTGGAGTGCTTGGGCCCTGATCTATCAGCCTATCTTGTCAGATTTCAGAAAAAATCACTTCCGAAAAAGTTCAGTTTTTAGTGAGGGCGCTAGGGCAAATTCAGTCAATTTTTCAGATCTAGGCCAAATGGTCAAGCAGTTGCATAGCGTTGGGGTTGATTTAGGCTGTGTGGGACCTGATCTATCCGTCTGTGAAGTCAAAAATCAAAAAAACTCAAAACCCTGGCAGGTCAATTTTTGAGTGGGGGGTTATGCAGTTTTCTGCTTAAAAATCAGATCTAGGTCAAACTGTGAGGAATTTGATCAGCGTTTCAGTTGATTTGATGAAGGGGAGGCCCGATCTATGAAACCCAGAAATGGTTTGGCAAAAGATCGGACTATTCCCAAGTTTATTGATTTTTAGTGTTTTTAGTGTTTTAGGAGTTTTAAGAAAAAGTTGAATTGAAGCAAGGTACAATGGAATAATCTGAAAAAAGAAGAGACTTACCTGTTGGATCTTACATGGAAAAGCTTGTAGAAGTCTGTAACAGTGACGATCTTTGCCATCCCGATCAATTCTGGAAGATCCTCGTGATTTCTATGGCATATGCAAGCTCCAAGCCATCAATGCGCCCCCTACCCTGCATGAGCAAACGTCAACCATATCAGATTTGCACATACAAAATAAAGAAACTGAATGCTACAAGATAGTAAAATGAAGTAATCAGAGATCACAATGAAACTAATGAAAACCCCCTGATCCAAGACAAAGAGAACCGAGCGAGTTGAGGTCCCCCTACAAAAACGCTCTAGCCAAAACGCCCTCTTGTAGACAAAACAATGATAGCCACAAAAAATATAGATCTCACGAGAATTTCCAATATGCTAGGAAGCTGAAGACTAGCTAATCACCATTTGAGCACATCAAATGTAAAGCAGATCCAGAAAAATTTCCACAAAAAAAGTCTTTCTATTATTTAGATCCAAGAGCCAAAGACCCCTTACAAATGAGAAGCTCTCTCCTTTAAATAGAAATGAGGGAACCTCAATCATAACCAAATCCTAACCACTTTCAAAATGAGTGGCTAAGATTAAAAGATGAAATGTTCTAATCAATGGTTGAGATGAGCTCAACATACAACACATGGATCAATATAACCATAATTTACCAAAGTGGACTAAACCACCCAAATAAAGGTAACCCATTCAACAAGAAATAAATGAAAGCACATGGTGGTACCAAGGAGTGTTTGACTAACTCCCTTTGGGTGTCCCCGTGGCACAATAAATAATATAACAATTTAATTCTTTGACTTTTGTGCCTCTTTGAGGAAATCGTGAGCCTCCCAAAAGAGCTCCAGAAAATAATAAAAAATGCCCAAAAATAGGTGTGGGCCCAATCAAGAGCTGCAACTGTTGGAGAAGGTGTGGAAGACATCACTCTCATCATCATGACTCAGCCCATGTCATTTCCTTGCCTCAGTAGCCCAAATCGATTTCTTCAATAGCCATTTAATCATTTTTAATCTGCCTTGGGAAACGTGAACCTGCCAAAACAGCCTCCTAGGGTGCCTGTGTTGTCAAACTGAGCCCACTAGGCTCTCTGGGATGGGGGTACTATGGTACAAACAAGTGGCTGCACGCCCCTATGCCCCAACAACGCCCTAGGAGATCCAACTGAAACATCTCCCTGCTCAAATATATATAAAAAACTGCATCAGAAAGGCAGAATGAGCCTGATCACATCTGTAAGTGCCCGAAACTAGAATTAAACTGTCTCATTGGACTCATAGAGTCCAAATCCATCTAAGGTGTATATTCATACCCCTCATAGGTCTCTATCTGACCATCAACCACATCAAATAAACAATATAACCATCTATAACTGATCAGATACCCATAATAACTCAGAATACATTCATCTGCTGCAAGTGTTAAAAGGTTAAGACATGCTCTACAACTCATTCAAGTAACAATCACAACAAGTAGCATTCATTTCACTAGCGGTACATCAACCAATACTGTAATGTCCTCTTCCGATTAGGCCTTGAGGCCCAAAACCGCTAACCTATGTGATTCCTGTGGGTTCGAGCAGTTACTGACAGCTAGGGAATCATCTAGGGACCGATGCCATCCATAGAGAATCTAGGGCATCATCATTAGGTCAAGAAGGGCCACCTCCGTGCATGCCATCCAAGCATTATTTAATGATGCATGCACTCATTAAGTCTCCATCCGCATGCATGCAAGTCAACTGCAAATTAGAAGATAAAGTGACCTAATTAGGTCAAAGATTAGGTTTTTCACAGTTGAAAGATATAAAAGAGGGATAAAGCGAAAGGAGACTTCACTTTTGATGATTATTATTTTGGGAGCTCTTGGATAGCAGCACAGCGTGCCGCACAGCAGTTGGGGTTGGAGACGGAGTCTTCAGCTAGCGGGATTTCGACAGTGAAACATCTGCCCTAGTCTCATTCAGGGTAAGCCATACAGGTTCACCATTTGCTCTTACATTCATTCATAAGTTATCCAGTATACGGTATAGATTGTTGCAGGGACACATGTGCAGCCGTAAGGGGGGGTTTTCAGCCAAAAAGCCCTAATCAGTTGCTGGGTCTTCAGATCTCAGTTTTGCTTCGAAACTCAGGCACCATTCTCATCATCAGCATCCTACTCCGGCGTCCGGTGATTATCAGATCCGACCGTGCTCATCCGGAGAAGTTATCGGCGATTTCGGGATCAAGGGGGCGTGAGTAGCTGCCTCTCTGAATCAATTCGCTAGCCTGCCTAGAGACCTCAAAAACTCCGCATGTACCAGGCATTCTCTCCGGCACGGGAAGGCTATCAGTCCTGCAAATCAGCAGCTTCATCGGACACCTCCCTCACTGAAAACGTCACCCTTATCTGATCGGGGGTTTTTGCTGTTGGGGTTTCACCGGAAGCGGAAGATATCAGTCCATCTTCGATTCAGTTCTTGATGCTTGCCTACCCTCTCAGAAGCAGTCCAACCAGCTTATTAGTGGTAAGTGTTCATTCTATCTCACAAACCCTAACCCTAATTTTTGCTATAAAATAGGGATTTTTGCATGGCAGTTTGCATGCCCCATTGTATCAGAGTATTTGCATAGAAATAGAAAATATCGGGATTCGGGATATTACAGTGGTACCAGAGCTATCTTCTTGGCCAGCTATGGGCTTAAGAAATGAAACTTAGATGAATACAGAAGGAGACCGTTTTGTAACCTATAGGAGGAGGAAGAGTAGATACACAGAGGAATTTGAGGATATCCAACTAGAAGATACCAATTCAGACGTGGAACAAACAGGTATACACTCGGATAGGGGAAAAGGAACGAGAGAAGAAGAGGATCGGATGGAGTTTCGCAGCTTGGTCTTTGCATTGCAAGACTTAGCCAAAGGACAAAAAGATGTACTCAATGCAATCAACAGATTATCGGCGAAACCGGAAACAGGTATCAACAGTACACCTCCCTCACCGGTAGATTGGGGATCTACAAGCAGCAGTGGAAAGATTGCGTACACTAATATTCAAAATACTCCGCACATATATAGCAGACCTTCCAACAGGCCTACCATGCCTCACTTCTTAGCAGATACAGTAGGGGGCCCGGTCATGCAGGTAGAACCTAGCGAGCCTTTTGGGGCTTATTTACAGGAGTATAGAGACTTAGGGGATGAGTTTCATGCTGCCATGTCTTTTTCAGATTTATGCAACATGAAGAGTAGGAACAGGCCTAGAAATTTCAACAAGGGTTTCAATCACAACTATGAGTTGCAGAAGACCTTGGGTAGGTTGACCATCCCAAACTTTGATGGGACTCGCGGAGGATCAGCAAGGATATGAGTTCAAAAGTTGGATACCTATTTCCAACTCAACCCCATGACAGAGACAGATGCCATTAAATTGGCTACACTTCACCTGGACGGAGAAGCTCACGAGTGGTGGTACCACGGATTGGTGACATTGGGTCACAACACCATACACTCCTACGGTGAGTTCACTCAGAAGCTCATGGAGAGGTTTGACAGGAAGGATCCAGAGATACATTTCAGGGAGTTGGCTCAACTCAAACAGATTGGTAGTGCAGAAGCTTTCATTTCAGAATTTTAGAGAATAGCAGTCATGGTAACAGATGTGTCAAAGAGCAGATTGACTATGTTATTCACTGAGGCCCTCACAGAGCCACTACGGGGATGGGTGAAATCCTACAAGCCCCTCACTTTGCAGGATGCCATTAGCAAAGCTAGAGATCTTCAGGATTCAGTCCCCAAAAACAAGTTCCCGCTGAAAACCAACTTTCCTATTAGGGACAAGGACAGGAAACCTTTCCAGCAGGATGTTCCCAAGAAAACCTAGTTAGACGAGGACACTAGGAAAGATTTGAGAAGGAAGAAACTATGCTTCACTTATCAAGAACCATGGGTACCAGGACACAGGTGTGCAGGGAAGGCGAAGGCTCACTACATTGAGGTATATTCAGACAGTGATGAGGACGACTATGAGCAGGAAGCCACAGAAGAACTATGGGCAGCTGAGGAGGATTCACACCAGGGTGATACACCAGAGGGAGTCATTGCTACATTATCTGGAGTACCAAGATTCCATACTCTCAGAGTCAAGGGAGTAGTACAGGGTCACAGAGTAGAAGTATTGATTGATGGGGGAGCCACCCACAATTTCATTGACTCCGCTTGGGTAGCCAAGAGAGGTATTCAGACCGAGAAGTTCGAAGGATTCACTGTAGCAGTAGCCGGGAACTCCAACATGGAGTGCAACCACTGGATCCCAAAATTGAATGTCACCTGAGGTAACTATCAGATGACAGATTCCTTCTACGTAGTGGATGTATCGGATACTCATGTAGTATTGGGTGTTCAGTGGCTTTATTATATAGGGAAATACACTACAGACTATAGGGCAATGGAAATGGAATTCCACGGACCAGACGGCAAACGGGTAGTTTTGAGGGGCATGAACACTTACCCCCCAAAACCGGTCTCGTCACAGAGAATGGAGGCAGTACTCCGACAGGATGATATAGAATGGGCTGCAGAATGTTTGGTCACCTTCAGGAAACCCCCAGAGACCAGCACACAACACCTAAGTGACATTCAAACCTTGCTACAGAAACATGAAAAGGTTTTTCGGAACCTTCCATCAGGTAGACCACCAGACCGAGGTTTTGAACACATCATCGAGCTAGAGGAGGGGACACAAGCAGTCATCACCACTCCTTACAGGCATCCCAAAAGATACAAGGACGCGATTGAGGAAACAATTAAAGAATTACTGGAGCTTGGATATATTCGGCCCAGTTCTAGCCCCTTCGCATCCTCAGTAGTACTGGTAAAAAAGAAAGATGGTACACTGCGAATGTGCATCGATTATCGAGCACTCAACAAAAAGACCATTAAGAACAGGTATCCCATTCCCAGAATCGACGAACTCATGGATGAGCTTCGGGTAGCTAAATACTTCTCCAAGATTGATCTTCGCTCGGGATACCATCAGATCAGGGTAAGGGACCAGGACATCTCCAAAACAGCTTTTCGCTGTCACTATGGTCACTATGAGTTTTTGGTCATGCCCTTTGGACTTACCAATGCTCCAGCGACTTTTCAGTCATGCATGAACCACACCTTCAGAGCACAGCTACGTAAGTTTTTGCTCGTATTCTTTGATGACATCCTAATCTACAGCAAAACATGGGAAGAGCATCTGAAACACCTGGACGAAGTATTGAGTATTTTAGAAGAACATTCGCTTTATGCAAAAATGTCCAAGTGTGAGTTTGGCATGAAGGAAATGCGGTACTTAGAACACATAATCAATGCAAAAGGAGTACAGGTTGATATGGAGAAAATCTGAGCTATCAGAGATTGGCCTGCGCCAAAGACAGTTACAGAATTGAGCAGTTTCTTAGGTCTGTGCACTTATTACCAACGGTACATTAAGGGATTCTCCCAATTTGCAGCACCCCTCACAGATCTCACCAAGAAGGGAGCGTTCACTTGGACAGACTTAGCACAGGAAACTTTCGAGGAGATGAAGGTTATTATGAGTTCCTGTCCAGTTTTAGCATTACCAGACTTCTCACAACCCTTTGTAGTAGAATGTGATGCCTCAGGGGAAGGGTTAGGAGCAGTATTGATGCAAAACCATCACCCTATTGCATTGGAGAGCCGTAAACTGAAGAACTACGAGCGCCATTACTCCATAAATGACAAAGAGATGCTAGCCATCTTACATGCTCTCACAAAATTCAGACAGTACCTGGTGGGCAATAAGTTCAAAATCAAAACCGATCATAACAGCCTCAAGTATTTCCTGGAGCAGAAGGAACTGAATGAGCGACAGCAGAAATGGGTCAGCAAAGTACAAGCCTATGATTTCGAGATCGAGTATGTAATAGGTAAGAATAATGTAGTAGCTGATGCATTATCCAGGCGTCCTGCCTCGTTATCTCTCAGTAGTATATCCACAGATTGGAGGGCACTTCTCTTAGTAGAATACTCCAAAAATAAATTCGCTTGCGAATTATTGGACGGGCAAATTCAGGATGACAGGTACAGGATTGTTGATGACGTCATCTATTACAAAAACAGAATATACCTCGTCCCAGAATCCACATTGAGGAAAAGGATCATTTAGGCAGCCCATGATTCCCCTTTATAAGGGCATCAAGGTTTCTTAAAGACCTACATGCAGATCCGAGAGAGGTTCTCATGGAAGGGCCTCAAGGGGGGAATTATGCAGCATGTACGAGAATGTGGCATCTGTCAGCAGAACAAGATTGATAACACCCATCCAGCAGGGTTACTCCAGCCACTACCGATTCCCGAACATAAGTGGGAAAGCATCTCCATGGACTTTATTTCAGGATTGCCCAAAGTCCAAGGGCGAGATTGTTTATATGTAGTAGTTGACAGACTGACCAAGTTTGCACATTTCTTTTCGATATCATTAGACTACTCGGCAGCTCAAGTGGCTGATTTATTCTTCAGGGAGGTCTTCAGGTTACACAGGTTACCTAAGACCATTGTCAGTGATCAGGATAGCAGATTCACAGGTGCCTTCTGGCAGGAACTGTTCAGATTAGTGGGGACCGAACTGGCTACTAGTACGAGTTATCATCCCCAGAGTGACGGACAAACGAAAATAGTCAACAAATGGATTGAAGGATATTTAAGGAACTATGTAGCAGGACAACAGCGAACCTGGATCAAATGGCTACACCTAGGGGAGTATTGCTACAATACTACCTATCACATGTCTATTAAGATGACTCCTTTTAAGGCATTATACGGTTATGAGGCCTTGGACTATGCAGATTTGGCATTTGGAGATAGTAGGGCTCCTAAGGCTAAGGATTGGATACAGGACAGTCAAGACATTCTGAAAATATTGAAGGAAAATTTACAAACAGCCCAGAATCAACAGAAGTTGTATGCCGACAAACACAGGATTGAGCGGAGCTTTGAGGTAGGGGATTTGATATACTTAAGGCTCCAACCTTAAAGATAGTCCTCACTTAAGAAGAAAGGGGCAGAGAAGTTGAAACCTCACTTCTATGGACCATACAGAATAATCAGGAAGGTGGGAGAGGTGGCATATGAACTAGAACTTCCATAGGAAAGCAAAATTCACAATGTGTTCCATGTATCTAACCTGAAGAAGACCCTTGGGCAACACATTGCTCCATCTACAGAATTACCTCCTTTAGATGATGAAGGACTGTTGATACTGATTCCCGAACGGATTATACAAACTAGAGAAAGGAAGCTCAGGAACAGGGTAATCAGAGAGTACTTGGTTCAATGGAAAGAACTATCGCCAGAGGATGCCACGTGGGAAGGTGAACAGGTATTGCAGCATCTCAGTTTGAAGTTGCTTGAGAACAAGCAATCTTGAGCGGGGAGGACTGTAATGTCCTCTTTCGATTAGGCCTTGAGGCCCAAAACCGCTAACCTATGTGATTCCTGTGGGTTCGAGCGGTTACTGACAGCTAAGGAATCATCTAGGGACCGATGCTATCTATAGAGAATCTAGGGCATCATCATTAGGTCAAGAAGGGCCACCAGGGCCAAAGGCCACCTCTGTGCATGCCATCCAAGCATTATTTAATGATGCACGCACTCATTAAGTCTCCATCCGCATGCATGCAAGTCAATTGCAAATTAGAAGATAAAGTGACCTAATTAGGTCAAAGATTAGGGTTTTCGCAGTTGAAAGTTATAAAAGAGGGATAAAGCAAAAGTAGACTTCACTTTTGATGATTATTATTTTGGGAGCTCTTGGATAGCAGCACAGCATGCTGCACAGCAGTTGGGGTTGGAGACATAGTCTTCAGCTAGTGGGATTTCGGTAGTGAAACATCTGCGCTAGTCTCATTCAGGGTAAGCCATATAGGTTCACCATTTGCTCTTACATTCATTCATAAGTTATCCAGTATACGGTATAGATTGTTGCAGGGACACGTGTGCAGTCGTAAGGGGGGGCTTTCAGCCAGAAAGCCCTAATCAGTTGCTGGGTCTTCAGATCTCAGTTTTGCTTCGAAACTCAGGCACCATTCTCATCATCAGCATCCTACTCCGGCATCCGATGATTATCGGATCCGACCGTGCTCATCCGGAGCAGTTATCAGCGATTCTGGGATCAAGGGGGCGTGAGCAGCTGCCTCTCTGGATCAATTCGCTAGCCTACCTAGAGACCTCAGAAACTCCGCATGTACCAAGCATTCTCTCCGCCACGGGAAGGCTATCAGTCCTGCAAATCAGCAGCTTCATCGGACACCTCCCTCACTGAAAACGTCACCCTTATCTGATCGGGGGTTCTTGCTGCCGGGGTTTCACCGGAAGCAGAAGATATCAGTCCATCTTCGATTCAGTTCTTGATGCTTGCCTACCCTCTCAGGAGCAGTCCAGCCAGCTTATCAGTGGTAAGTGTTTATTCTATCTCACAAACCCTAACCCTAATTTTTGCTATAAAATAGGGATTTTTGCATGCCCCGTTGTATCAGAATATTTGCATAGAAATAGAAAATATCGGGATTCGGGATATTACAAATACATATATAGGGCTTTATTATTACTACTTAGACTTAGACTTTCAAGACTATACTCACTTCATAGCTGTAGCCAGTTTGCTAGTGAAGGGTGAAAGGTGAAAATGACAAGGCTAAGGCAAATGATGACTTCCTACTCAACATCATGACACTTTGGATAAGGGAAGGGAAAACTCACTGTAACCAATGTCAGACAAACAACAGCACAAGGAATGGCAGTGCCTCGCAGATGGATGAGTTGTTTAGAGAGTGCTTATTCAACTTAGGCATCATGACTACATCAAGCTTGATCCAAGTTCATTAGGATCATCATTTTATTCCTTGGCCTTTTTGGCCTATATGACCCTTTTGGGACTTCACCAGTGCTCAAAAGCACAGCTAATCGCAGCTTTCATCCAGGACATGTATTTTAATAAGGTCAACAATTTTTGGATATACCATATTTTAAACCATTGCTTTTTTAGACCTTTTCTTATACTCTTCAAGGAGTATTTTAACATTTCATTGCTCTTGCCCTTTTTACATATGTTAAGAAACACAGTTTTATAATTTTCATTTTCCATGGGCGCATATTCAATATTTCCAATATAAGCAGTACATGAGCTTTCAGTTTTAGCCAACAACATCTCAAGTGACTAGGGGGAGATCTGCACTATGCCAAACATCGGGACAACCGGCCATAATGATTTAGGCATACTATCCAATTTACCAAAGGCAAGTTTTGTCACCAACTCAGAGCCGAGACACAATATAAACAGGGAAGCTTGTCCAACAAAAGTTCTAGCGGGGAAAAAGATCCTCCATGCCATAAGTCAAGAAATCGGTCAGGTTGAAAACTAAACTGGAAGGTAATGGATGGGTGAAGACAATGAATGATAGAGCCAACACTAGCAAGCCAAAACAATGGCGGGAATGACTACCTCTATTCTCCCTAAGGAGGGTAAAACCAATGAGTATAGATCAAGAAATTCCAAGTCTAAGTAGGGACATCAATACATAGTACAATATACAACCAAGTCCATATAAATGTGACCGCCAGATCATGATACCACAAGTTAATACATGTCACAAGAATCAGTATGAGAGCAATAATAACCATAACACAATATAAAATGCCGAGTCATAACCATGCAATATAATCCATCTGAGACATCATCTGTCCAATGAGAAAGAACTGACATAAAACTGGGCATCAATGATTGCTCTGAAAATGACATAAATGGCTACATCGGTCCTCAAATTTGAGTGTCCTGAGACTCAGTCTTGACATGGGAGAGTACAATAGTCCACTAATATAATCATGATCCATAAAAATGCTCATCTCAGCATCTCATATGTAAGAGATCTGGCTGAAAAATGCACTGTGTCTGAAAAATAGAATATGGTAGCCTAGCTACTATATATGTGATAACATCTGGCTCCAGCTGGGACAAGTGCTCTGAGCGCTTGAGAACCTCAGAATCTCTGGTACTCACACTCTGCTTCTCGCATCCTCGATAAATCCATCCAGCTCAACAACCGCTACCAAGAATGCACCTGACTACCTGCAGCATGTCCAGAGTTATACCAAACTCACAGACCGGTTGTAAGAACAATATGTGGATAATATATAAATACTGAAAATAAAGATGCATGAAACTGAAAAGCATAAAATAAATCTAATCTATATTCATAACTTTTCAGTAAAAGTTCGATTTTTATTTTGCAGGATAACAAAATTACATTAAAAGCTTCAAAGGTGAGCTTCAAACAACAAAGCAAGATTCTATACTACTGCCAGGAAAGGCTTATTCATCCTACCTACCCTACTCTAACCATTTTAGACAAGTGCTAGGTAAAATCATAAATCCAATTACATCATAAAGTGCATCCTACAAGGTTATGCATTACAGTTTATTGGTTTTTCACTATTTATGGGTTACAAATTTTTTATGAAGCATGCAGCTAATGTCCCTTTCAGGTGTTGGTTAATCAAGTTTCCAACCATTCATTTCTTCCAATCACGTTATGAACATTCACAAATTCATAACATTCTTCATGTTTTCATGCCATATTCATTGATTATGAACATTCTGTTAATGTTTCTCCAGTTAGCAACATCGGGCAGACATTCTCCTAGATTGGTCATGCTGATTTGACCAAGGGAGGATGATACATTCACTCATGGGGCCATGTTGATTTGGGTAGTGGTGAACGACCCAGGCGCAACCTTCTTAGACACGCTGATTTGGCTAAGAGTGAATAGGCTCGAGATTCTCTCACATTGCCTGTTCCAAGACAGAGTGATCTATTTTATATATCAACAGGTTTGATTTGTTTACAAGTCTAGTCTAATGTTGAATTGATGTAGACTATAAGAAGTGTCTGTGGCTTCTTAGTGGGTCTATCCAATGTTAGGGCTCTATATTAATAGACGTGCATGTGAGGAGAAGAATAGCATGAACAAGGCTCATGGACAACTTTTCTAGAAAAGAAGAAATGCCAAGAAGACAAGTCAAATCATTGAAGAAGTCCCGGAAACCATTAAAGAAGTCCTAGGAAATATTGAAGACAAAAGTACAAGTCAGCCCTACAAGAAAAGTATAAGTCAGCCTAGAAGTGAAATTAAAGGTGACTTGAAGTGTATAAATAAATGCTCTGACATTTCATTTTCATTAACACATCATTCAAGTTCATCTTTGCTCTTCTAGTGCGCACTTCAAGGAGGTCTAGCGAAGGTACAAGAAGCGTCTTGTTGAAGGTTCTTATCACACCTAAGAGTTCGCTATCTTGATCTAGGATTTCTTCATGAAGGGAACACTCTCTGTGTGCTAGGGTTTCTTCATAATGGTGATGTACTTATTGGGTTGATTTCTTCTAAGAAACGTTGTTGGGTTTCTCCCAAGTTTGGGTTTCCCAGGGTAAAATTTTTGTGTCTGCTGTGCATGGTTATCCTTCTATGATCTTTTGTTTCCACTGCAACTTAAAGTTGAAATTTTCAATGTGTAATTTGTTATCCACTAAGTTGCACTAAGGGGATTTTTCAAGTGCGCCACCAAAGACTGGAACAACTCAATGCTCAAGAAGTTCCATGGATTCATCAAGGCCAGTTGTGGTCCATGTTTCGGATGTTCACACCCGCTTGGGGGAATTGTAATAAATGACATAGCATGTTGGTTTCTTTTTGTAAAAGGCTTGGCCTTCTTAGGACTTGGTCATCAAGGTCATCATCCTTGAGTGTTTTTTCCCTCGTTGATTATGTGATGCTTTTTTAAGCGACATAATTTTCGAGTTTTCCACTCAAAATCCTACAAAGCCGGGATGGTGAAATTGGTGATTATGTCTTAAAAGGTTATTAAAGCCCAGGGTCTATGTATTATACCATGCTAGTCATAGTCCCAAAGTTTTGTGGACATGCGCTAAGTCTTTCATAGGATTTTTTAATTTTTTAGATTTTTAATAAAATCATTAATAAGGTGTATTTTAATTTTGAAAGTTCAAAAGGTCATAAAATTGGGCCTAAGGAACCAATTTGGTCATGGAAATGCTTTTTTTTGGACCCAGAGCCCCCATTTAACCCTTAAACCAACTTTTGAGAGTCAAATTAGTAATTTTCAAATATTAATTTTGATTTTCTCTCCAAAATGACTCAGAGGGTCAAATAAATGGGAAAATTGGAGAAAATCCAATTCCTAAATCAAAGGCAGCTTGTCTAGGACTTGTCTCTGAGGTGTGAGGGTTGTTGAGGATGTTTCCTGGGGCATTTATGAGCATAGAGGAGCATCATCTATCATCAAGGGAGGAGCTCCAACTCACCTCCACCAAAGGGGGGACATTCTCTCAAGGAGGGTATAGCTTACCACATGGAAGAAATAATTAGAGGAGGTGGAGGCTTCCCAAACCAAGTGGGATACCTCATGAGAGGTGGCAACCTCCTCTCCCACGAATTCAAACCTCCTCCCACCATTCTCTCAACCATCAGAACCACCTCCTTATTGGAAATTGCGCCCCCTTAGGGTTTGAGTTGTTTTTGGCAAAAAAAGCAGGGTCTTTCTCCTCATTAAGGAGGATGTATTGAACCTCTTCCCATTGTACTTTTGTTGCTGCTATTTGTTTAATAAAGATTGAAGGCTTTGGAGGCTAGTCTGTGAAATTGCATTCTAAGCTTGTAACTTGGTTAATTTTGAGGTGAAATCAGTTGAATCTCATGCCTTATTTTTGTCAAATGATGTGTTTAGATCCAATTTAATTTGAATAAGTATTTGTTGTTGTCAATTTACTTATTTGCATTTCATTATCAGAATTTTGTAGGAGCAACAGACTGTAGTTGGTTATACTTATGCTCTCCTGCTTTTTTGATTGATGAGATTGACTGGATTAACCTTGTTTGTATGAGAAATTGTCTAGGTTTTGTAGGATCGTCTCAAGTAGAAGGGGTTTGGAGCTTGTTTGCATCCACGTCTCTTTTACAACATCATTTTTGTTGTGCTTACATATTTTGTTTTGCAAATCCCTCTCTCCTTCACTTCTTTCAAGCATGGGCTGGGGGATTTCACTCTTCTTCTCTAAAAAAATCAATCTCTCTTCTTGTTTACTGATTTTATATGCATAATAAGATTAGATGCATTAATCTGATATCTGAAATCTGATTTTAATTAGGCATATATATCAGATCTACATTCATTTTAAAAGCTTTATCTTGAACTAGATTTGATTTAGTCTCTCAAAGTGCCATTTTCAATAAAAAAATTACAATTTTTTGAGCATTTTGAGTAGTATAGATTATGTATTTGTTTTGATTAATTTGTAACATTCTAACATATTTAACTCCCTTGTTTTTAGCAGGTTTTGAGAAAAGGAGGACATACTGCTCAAATTTCGAGTTTCGGGTCACCCGGGACATCAAAAACTCCATCGTCCATCCCTTTTCTTCTTTCCTTTTCTCTCTCGACAATATTGCAAGCCTTTTGATCATTTTCAAGGATCAAAGTGCAATCATAATTCATATTTTCATCATATTGTAAATTCAATAATAAAGAAAGCAAGCGGGCTACACCGCCCACACTCCATGCCCCCTGGGGGGATTCGCAGTCTCCTTCATGGTTTGCATTTTACTAATCAACACATGCACACACTCCGCCTTCTAGAAAGACTGTATACTTTAGTTTTTTTCTTTGATTTCATCTCTAAATTTCATATCCGTCTCGTTGCCACGAAGTATGCTCTCACCACCAACCGAAGGCTTTTTGTCGATTATTGGTGGATGATCAAAAAGTAACACATAGTTGTGGTTTAATTTTTCATTAGTGTATTTGATTTTACAAATATCTTTGCTTCATCAAATTGGAATAAACATTTTGTCGTAAACTCGTGTATGCTCTTTCCCTCTACAGGATTTGCCTGGTCGTTGGGGAATCAAAAGCAGTTTTCAAGACTCTCTAAATTCTACACATTAATCTAATAATTCATTAATAAAATCAACTCCTCAAAAAACATTACAAAGATTCGGTGTACGATAGTTGATAATCATGGGCAAATTCTTCAAAGGAAGCGGGAACCACTGAGTAGCGACCTCGAGATACAGTCAGGCTACAACCTTGTTGGTGTAGTGTTGGACACCTTTTCAGAGACTCCAATTCAGCCCACATTTCTAAGTGAGGAACCACTTTAGTCATCTTCAAGACATATTCTTAGTACTTTACAGTATATCGAGAATTCCCTTCCAGTAACTCAACTCATTTTTCAATAATTAAAACTGACCAAGACACATTGCAAAACATTTCATTTTCAACATCATTATTTCTTAACTTTGACTCCATTGGCACTAATCTATTTCACAATATTTCAATTTTGCTTATGTGTTGAAGTTACGCTGGTGAAATATTTATTTAATTTTGCAAACAATCTTGTCTTAGTATTTTACTCCAAAAACAACTAAAAAACTTACTTCCATCATTAACAACTAAAACATAAGAGCCTTAGTTAACTCTTTCTTAGGGACCACCCCCCTTGGCTTCGTCAGGAGTTTTTCCTAAATGGAGGAGTCAAGATCAAGTGACAGTACTTGACTCGAGACTTTCCCCCCAATGACACACCGAGCAACTTGAAGATTTATGTTGCACTTAACCTCCAAGTGTGTGAAAGGAGACAACACATTTTGGCGTTGTTGCCAGGCATAAATCTTTCTATTCCCAGGTTACGACTTTTGTTTTCTTTCTTTTTTGTTTTTTCTTTGTTTGATGAATGATTAGGGTAGATCTTTGATTCTTTGTCGAGCGACTCCACTATCCTTTTTTCCTTTATACGAAGAAAAGTAAAAGAAAAAGAGAAAGTTTTGTGAAAGATTTATGACGCATATTTTTCTTTTCACATGGCGACTCCACTCAAGGGATAAAACCCTTGTTTCTCTTAAAATTTGAGATTGATTGTGTGTAGATGATCCTATTTGACATAGCAAAATATTCAAAGCTCATTATTTGACAACTCCACTCTTTCAATTCCAGACATTCTCCATGATCACCAATTCTTGATATGGATATTAAAAAGATGGAAACTATTGCTTGGATCTCCTATAGATGTCCTCCCATTGAATTCTTCAAAATCCTAGGATTTCCCAATTATTTTGATGGGGAAAGGAAAGATATTCCCATTCCAATTTTTCGGGGACATGATAGTGATTGCTCAGCCAGATTTCAAGTTGTGACTTTCCTTTCACATGTGAGTGAATCCAACATATGTTATGAGGATCATATGATGTTGTTGTTTTCTCATTCTCTGCAAGGGCAAGTTTCAAATTGGTTTTACAATGGCAAGTTTAAGATTTTTCTGAGACAATGGCATTATGATTCAGGATATAGTGGATTATTCAATATTGAATTATTCATCAAGAACACTTTGGCTTACTTCTTTCCTTCGAGAGAATTTTATATGGAAGATCTTGAGCCACTTAGTATCAACATGGTATATGACATTCAAAGTCCAGAAATCCATGATGATCCCATTGAGTTTGTGCATGAAGAGCAATTAATTGAAAATATTGTTGAAGACCGTCCTCATGTCACATCAATAGAGAATATTGATGATTGGGAATGCTTTCGTGATTATTTCAATGATGATGATCACATTTGTACTCCATATCTACCTCAGGATGAAACCGTTACAGAAGCTTATAATGAAACTTATGATGAAAACTATAATGTGCATGATGGGACTCCTACTTGTTCTCCATATAATGATGATAGTTGTAATGTCCTCTTCTGCTTAGGCATTGAGGACAGACCCGCTAACCTATATGATTCCTGAGGGTTTGAGCGAGCACTGACAATCAGGGAATCAGCTATAGATAGATACCATATAAAGAAGATCTAGGGCATCAATATTATATCATCGTTGGGTAGAAGAGGGCCACCAGAGCTAAAATCCACCTGCATGGATGACATCTGAGCATTATTTAATGACGCATGCACTCGATTGAGTCTCCATGTACCTGCATGCAAGTCAACTACAAATTAGAAGTTAAAGTGACCTAATTAGGTCAAAAGTTAGGTTATTCGCATTTGAAAGTTATAAAAGAAAGATAAAGTGAATGCAGAAGGACATTTATGATTATTATTGATTTGGAGCTTTTGAGTAGCAACACGGCGTGCGACCACGACAGCTGGGGTTGAAGACGACGTCTTCAGCTAACGAGGTTTCGACAGTGAAATATCTGCCCTAGTCTCCTTCAGAGTAGACCATCCAGGTCCACCATCAGCTCTTCATCTTATTCATCCATATACAGTTATCCGACACCATCAGAAGGTTGTTTGCAGGGACACGTGTGCAGCCGTAGGAGGGGGGGGGGGTTAGCTGGAAAACCCCAAAGCATTCGCTGGGTCCCCAGATCTTCATTTATCTTCGGAATACTGGCACCATGCTTATCATTAGGATCATCCTTCAGTACCAGGTGATTATCAGCTTCCAGTTTGCTTAAGCGAAGCAGTTCTCATCAGTTTTGTGTAGTTGGGGGCATGAGCAGCTAAACTAGAAAACCAATTCGCTAGCCTGCTTAGAGTGGTCATAACTTCTACATGCTTCAGGCAATCTCTTCGGCACGGGAAGACCTTCATTCCTGCAAATTCTCACCTTCATTAGACAACTCCTTCACCAAAAACGTCATCTTTAGCTGATTGAGGGGTTCGTGCTGCTGGGGTAACACCGGAGGTAAGGAGCACCAGTTCTTCACCAGATCAGTTCTCGATGCATGCGTATTATCTTTGGAGCATTATCAGTGGTAAGTGTTGATCTATCACCATAAAATCTCTGCCCTAGTTTGCTACCTGAAAAATAGTTTTGCTACCTGTACTACCGAATAATCTGAAGAAATGGCAAAGAAGTGAGCAAACTTGGTCAATCTGTCCACTACTACATACAAGCAATCTCTGCCTTGAACCTTGGGCAACCCAATAATGAAGTCCATAAAGATGCTCTCCCATTTCTACTTGGGAATAGGTAAGGGATGTGGTAAACCAGCCGGGTGGGTGTGCTCTATTTTGTTTTGTTGGCACAAGTTGCACTCTCTCACATGTTGTATCACATCATTCTCGAGGCCCTTCCATGAGAACCTTTCTCTAATTTGTCTGTAGGTCTTGAGAAACCCCTGATGCCCTGCTAATGGTGAATTGTGCGATGCCTGTAAAATTTTCTTCTTGAGGGGAGACTCTAGAAGCAAGAAGATTTTGTTTTTGTAGTATATGATGTCATCAATTACCCTGTACCTATCATCCTGAATCTGTCCATCCAATAACTCGCAAGCAAACTTATCTTTGGAGTACTCAACCAAAAGATGAGACCTCCAATCTGATGAGATGCTCATAAGGGATAAAGTAGATGGTTGTTTGGAAAGTGCATCAGCCACTACATTGTTCTTTCCCTTTACGTACTCAATCTCGAAGTCATAGGCCTGAATTTTGGTTACCCATTTCTGTTGTTTCTCGTTTAGCTCTTTCTGCTCTACGAAGTATTTCAAGCTGTTGTGATCTATCTTAACCTTGAATCTGCCACCCACTAAGTACTGCTTGAACTTGGTTAGCGCATGGATAATGGCTAACATCTCTTTGTCATATATCGAATAGTGGCGCTCATAGTCTTTGTGTTAGATTTTTATCATTCAAGCTAGCATTATGATCTTAGGATCTTTAACTGAGAGAATAACATGCACAGCAATAAAACACAAGAGACAAGAGACACAAAGAATTTTCCTCAGGGAAACCATAAAGGAGAAAACCCCGTAACTTCCTCAGAGATAGAATCAGCACCAAAAGTAAAACCCAAAAACATAAAGATGATCTCTCGACAACAGTAGTCTCTCTCTCTCTAATCCCAGTGTCTTCTCTCTCACTCATCTGCCCCAATAAATGAGTGTGTGTGTATGATAAATAGAGAGGTTCACTCTCTATTTATATTCTTTCGTTTACTTGAAACCCACTCCAACATGTTGGCCTCACTTAAAAATTACTTACTAAAGCCGACATCTCTAGGAGTGTCTAATAACCCTAGTGCCCCACAACTTGTGGGGACTTTGCCTCATTCGACCAACAAGGAGGGTTATCCTTAACACAATGGTGGGGACTATTGCCCCAACTTACAATGACTCACCTAGGGTCGACTTCTCTAGGATAGTCTAATAACCCTAGGGCCCCACAACTATGGGGACTTTAACCCTTGACCGATAGGAGGGTTACCCACACTAACTTGACATGACTTGTTTACATTATAGAACCTCCCGATAGGAACATCGGGGCATGACATGACTCAAATACATTACAGACACTTCCCGGAATAAACATCAGGGTACAATACATAAGATATACAGATGAATACATTTTGAAGTTACAAATACATCAACACTCCCTCTTAACTAGGAAGGTATTCTCTCGACACAATTTATCAGCACAAGTCTTCTTCTCTGTATCATCTGGATCGTCATTGAGTTCTC
The DNA here is from genome assembly GCA_001517045.1 of Pseudotsuga menziesii. Classification (NCBI taxonomy): domain Eukaryota; kingdom Viridiplantae; phylum Streptophyta; class Pinopsida; order Pinales; family Pinaceae; genus Pseudotsuga; species Pseudotsuga menziesii. Next base: position 588,405 of record LPNX010058802.1, read on the forward strand.
GTCATCTTCATCTAGATCTGGATCATCATCACTGGATCTAGATCATCACTCGATCATCACTCGATCTGGATCATCATCACTGGATCTGGATCATTACTCAATCTGGATCATCACTGCTGGATCATCATCACGGGTGCTATCTCATGATTCTTCTCGTCACAGGAAGTTCTACAGAGCCAGCCCTTTTTCATGCTAGATGTACATCTACAGAGCCAGTCCTTTTTCATACTAGATGTATCATCACAGAGCTAGTCATTTTTCATACTAGATGTGGCATCCACACAGAGCCAGTCCTTTTTCATACTAGATGTGGCATCCACACAGAGCCAGTCCTTTTTCATACTGGATGAGTCTTCACAGAGCTAGTCATTTTTCATGCTAGATGTGGCATCCACACAGAGCCAGTCCTTTTTCATATTGATGAGTCTTCACAGAGCTAGTCCTTTTTCATGCTGGATGTGGAACCCACATACATATGACAATGGAAGGAACCAATCCTCTCACCATGACACAGCTCTTACATCCGACCATGGAAGGAACCAATCCTCTCACCATGTCAGAAGGGCACAGCACTTACATCTGACCATGGAAGGAACCAATCCTCTCACCATGTCAGAAGGGCTCACGAAATCATCACTTCCCTTTGGAAGGAACCTCGATCTGGAGAACACCAAGCTTCTCCCTGAAGTACTCAAATTTCACTCTGGCCATTTCTAGCATAGAATCACATCAGGGTTAATTACGTCCAAGGATAACCTGCGAGTTTCGCCAGGACCGATTACATCCGAGGACAACCTACAGGACCGTTTTACGTCTGAGCAACCTACGAGCTTTGCCAGGATTTATGCTCAGACAATTTGTCTCACCAGCTATGCTAGAACTCCCTCTTTCGAGAGATTTTGATCTGGATCACAAACTGGAGCTTCACTGCTGCTCTTTGCATCATACCAAAATGCAAGTCAGATCAATCAAATCAAATAGTAGTTTTCAAAAGAAACATACTACCTCCCAAATAGCAAGTGGCAACATCTTTTGTCTCGGCTGTACTCAGCGCCATGCAGGACTCCATCCTGTCAAACCAAGAGATCACACCTGATCTCATACTAAAGTAGCACCTCAAAGTGCTCTTCCTATCAATGGCACTGCCTGCCCAATATGAATCCACATAACCCTCCAGGTTAATCTTCTAATTCGCCTCATACTTGAGCCCATAATCAACTGTACCCTTCAGGTACCTTACTGCATGCTTTGCAACCATCAGGTGAACATGTCTCAATGTATTCACAGCAAAGCAAATATCTGGTCTCATATTCGTCAGGTACATCAAGGAACAAATCATCTGACGATACATCATGGCATCAACCGACTTTGATGAAGCAACACTCAATAGCTTCAAGTTCGATGCCATAGGTGTGGTCATGCAGTCCATCATCCTGAACCTCTTCAGGATCTCTACTGCATACTTCCCTTGTCCACACCTCCATGCCTAGAAAATAGTGAATCAACACATAACAGGAGCATCACTGGTCTTCCGCCTTCAACCTTGAAGGAAAGGTTGGGATCCGCTTTACTCTCAGTAAAGCCTAGAGTCATCAATAATCTATCCATCCTGTCGTACCATGTCGAACCTTAGGAACTTCTGCAATCACTCCTTCTGAAGCGGAGCATCATACTCCCTCTGTCTTCCGTACTCTATGCACTGAAACATTCTGTACCGGAGTGACAAGTAGCTTCCTCTGCTACTAATATTCTATATATCCATCTAGGGTCACTAGATACCAAGATCCTCCATCTTGAACTTTTTCAAAAGTTCTTCTCGCACCCATCTGTGAGCTTGTCATCCTCTATCAACCTTGTAGCACAGGTTCAGATCTTCATCAAGCTCCTCATGTATGTGTTATCCCATGGGTGCCTTCTGAGCTCGTACAAGGCCTTCTTTCATTTGCACACATGATTATGCCTGTCATGTGACTTCACTTCCAGTGGCTGCAAATGTCTCTTCGTAGTTTATGCCTTCTTTTCGTGAGAAGCCTCGTGCTACGAATCTTGCCTTGTATTCCACGATGTTTCCATCTACTGCATGATGGAACTACGAACTTCCCTTCATGTATCGATACTGCATCCTAGACATCATTCTTCTTGAACCGGTCTTCCCTTTCTTCTTGGTTACTTCTTCATGCTTGGAAGGTTCTGCATCAATGATGTCGCTGCATTTGTCATATTATTCTTCATCTTGAACTGTTGTCACTTGTTCTTCGGAACAAGTCTCATCCTTCTTTGCTTGTAGGTGATTATGTATGCGATCTTTCCTACAAGTCAAATGCATTTGTATGGTTAGAAACATTTCATAAGGATTATTCATACTGGCAAATTCTTATGCATAAATATATGATCATGCAACTACTTTAGCCAATACAACATCCCTCCATATCTCACGGAAACTTTCTAGATGCCTTCCATCTCTACCAGGACAACATTGAGATTGTGCACTAATCCAATATGTCAGCAAAGAGGTTTCATTCTAGATAAGTAGCAATGGAGAGTTGTATAGCACCATGAGCTACTTACCCATCACATGCATATTAGTAGTATACTATCATTAATGCAAACATTCTATCATGCATAATACATCAACTGAATATAAACAAATGCATAACAAAACAATATCATGAAATGACAATTGAATGCTTATCTTTATTTGTTTCGTGGGTAGACTACTTCTTGAGCCTTCAACTTCATCATCTTCTTCATTCATCATTTCTTATCCAAATGCTAAGATGGATAAGAGTTTCTTCAAGAGTTGAGTCCTTCATACTCCTCATCGCTTGAGGTGTCTTCTTTGGATGGTGAGAGCTTGATCTTCAGTTGCTCCCATCTTCTCTTCTCTTATTATGAGTCGAGCTTCTTCTTCTTCCTAGAGTCTGCTGAAAGTAATCACTTCTTTCTGGCACACATTCCTTGCATGAATGAATCCCATGATCCTGGGAGGCCATTCAAGGTGGCTATCACCACTTCTGCATTCTCCACTTCTTCTTCTACTGCTACAAGTTGTTCTTTGATTTGAGAGATCCTTGTAAGGTATGACTGTATAGTTTCTGCATTCTGGATCTTCACATTCTTCAACTGTTTTTTCAAAGTCATATTCTGATTTATTTTCTTCCCTACAAATAGCTTCGTCAAGGAATCAAACATCTTTGGTGTCTTTAGGGAAGACACTTGTGGTACAAGTTGATCCGTGATTGAATCAACAATGATCTTCTTGGCCTTGACCAAGTTCTTCTTGTGTAAGGCTTTGAGCCTCATCCCCCTTCTGGAATTGGAACCTCTCTACTCATGTAGGTGTCCAATTCATTTTCTTCAGAGAGATCATATACTTCCATGCTTGGAAGTTGTCAACTTCACCAAGCTTATCATCACGCTAATGTGATAGATCACTTTGAAATGAGAACCTCAAATGAAAATAGCAAAAGATTATATCTTACCGATTTGAGGTGTTCGTCCTGGTTCCAGAGCTGGCTGATCTAGGGCTTGTCAGAGAAACCTTAATTTTCAAAACTTGGAATCTTTTAGATCTGATTGGACAGAAAGATAGATCTCTTCAAGTTGAGTTGTTCAATGTTTTCATTTTCTAAAAACAGTGGAGGGAAGCTCTCGGAATAGGAAGCCCTAGTTTACCAATTTCTTCTACATAAATGTCTGATACTGTTTCTGAGGTATCTCCGAAATTATTGCTCCTTTGTGTCTGAAAATTCGCACTGAGGTAGCCTCGCCTGTCCCTGTTTCAACACCACAAGTTTCATCAGAATTGGTTTCACCAATTGGGACTTATGATCATTTTCCGAAGGTGATCTGTTTCAGGACTGTTCAGAACTGCAAAGTTGTACGGACTGCCACATGTCACTGTTGCATCTTCTGGGTCTGAAACTCGGACCAAAGAAAGTACAATCTGTGCCCTTTCTAGAACATCTTCAGAAATTTCATTTGGACCTTTGTAGCCCAAGATATAGCAATTCTCTCCAGGTGTCCTGTTTAGGGATGAATCCTGGAAAAGGCTGGAACCCTAACTTGGAGGGATCATATCTCCCAGAATATAGCGAATCTGAGGCTAAATTTTGGACATAGTGTAAATCAGGATTTTATCTTAGGCTTGTGAAAGTTTCAGCTCCTGAGCCTTCTCCAATCCCGAGATATAGCGAATGTACCAAAACTTATCAGTTTTAGTATTTAGGGTTTTTTCCAGCTCGGGGTCAAACTAGGGTTTGACTTTCCCAAAGTTTCACCCAACCAAAAATATCGATCCAGGTCTCTAAACTTCGATTTTGATGAGGAGAGCAATCCTATGCCGGGCTCACTCAAAAATTCATCTTCTGTAAGAATCCCTAATTTCTCGCACCAAAAACTGAAAATGCTCGGAATCGAATTCCACTTCGACAGAAAGATGCGCCCTTCAATGGAGAGTCATCCTAGCATACTTTTGTTGATAGATTGTGGAGAGAGACCCAAAAAGTAAGAAGCCTTAACTTTTGCAACTGCACAATGTCTTCTTCTCAGGTTAGCTTTTATACCATGTTAGATTTTTATCATTCAAGCTAGCATTATGATCTTAGGATCTTTAACTGAGAGAATAACATGCACGGCAATAAAACACAAGAGACAAGAGACAAAGAATTTTCCTCGGGGAAACCATAAAGGAGAAAACCCCGCAACTTCCTCAGAGATAGAATCAACACCAAAAGTAAAACCCGAAAACATAAAGATGATCTCCCAACAGTAGTAGTCTCTCTCTCTCTGATCCCAGTGTCCTCTCTCACTCATGCACCCCAATAAGTGAGTGTGTGTGTATGACAAATAGAGAGGCTCACTCTCTATTTATATTCTTTCGTTTACTTGAAACCCACTCCAACATGTCGGCCTCACTTAAAAATTACTTACTAGAGCCGACATCTCTAGGAGTGTCTAATAACCCTAGTGCCCCACAACTTGTGGAGACTTTGCCTCCTCCGACCAACAAGGAGGGTTATCCTTAACACAACGGTGGGGACTATTGCCCCAACTTACAATGACTCACCTAGTGTCGACTTCTCTAGGATAGTCTAATAACCCTAGGGCCCCACAACTATGGGGACTTTAACCCTTGACCGATAGGAGGGTTACCCACAATGACTTGACATGACTTGTTTACATTATAGAACCTCCCGATAGGAACATCGGGGCATGACATGACTCAAATACATTACAGACACATCCCAGAATAAACATCGGGGTACAATACATAAGATATATGGATAAATACATTCTAAAGTTACAAATACATCAACACTTTGAGCTTCCTGCTCTCAAATGCAATGGGGTGGTTGTTTTGCATCAAAACTGCCCCATTTCCCTCTTTTGAAGCATCACATTCTAGCACGAAGGATTGAGAAAAGTCTGGTAAAGCTAATACTGGGCATGAACTCATTACCTTTTTCATTTTCTCGAATGTCTGTTGTGTTGTCTCTGACCAACTGAATGCCCCCTTCTTGGTAAGATCTGTGAGGGGTGCGGTCATCTGTGAGAATCCACTAACATACCTCCTGTAGTAGGTGCAAAGGCCCAAAAAGCCATTTAGTTCTATCACATTTTTAGGTGTAGGCCAATCCAAAATTGCCCGAATTTTCTCTAAGTGCACCTGGACCCCGTTGGCCCCTATCACATACCCTAAGTATAACATCTCCTGCATGCCGAACTCACATTTGGACATTTTGGCATATAGTGACTTCTCCTATAGAATGCCAAGTACTTCATCTAGATGCCTCAAATGCTCTTCCCAAGTTCTATTGTATATCAATCATAGTTTTAAAAATCGAAATCGGACTCGGAATCGGTCGAGGGTCAACTCGGACTCGAAATTGGTCAAGGGTCAACTTGGAATCGGTAATGAATCAGTCATAAATCAGCCAATTTGAATTTAATGAATCGGTTTGCTAAAAAATACATCAAATATTTAAATTTTAAAGAAAAACAACATTTTCAAGATTATAATCCATGATTCCAAGGCATTAAAGACAAAATAACCAAAATCTCCTCATGTATATACCATATAAGAGTCAATATATCAAAATGGCACAAAGTGTACTGTAATTTGGAGTCTATGACTGTACTCTGTGCAATACATAAATGATAATACATGTAACATATCTAGGATACTAGAACAAACTACATAATCCATGAGGCCTAGGCGGCTAGGCCCTATATAGTAAAGGCTATATGGCCTGGAGAGTCCAAAAAACATGCTACATAATCAACTACATAAATGATAATACATCATCAATGATCATCATCAAACTCAGCACCACTGCTAGAACTAGAACTAGAAGAAGAACCAGAAGGACTAGCAAATGCATCATGATCTGGCTCAGTCTCGGGCTCCTCAAGATCAAAGTCATCTGCTACTGAAGTAGTAGTACTGGCTGAATGTCGACGTCGTCGACGACTATAAGTATGAGGTCTTGATCGGCTAGTGCCTGCCATGCCTGGCACTGCTCTCTCAGCATCTACACCTGTATGAACTGGGGGCATCGGCAGTAAAGGATCTGCATCCAACGGAACATCCAGCAAGTCCTCCAGCTCAACATCTATGTCATCACCAAACTCTGGCGGTTGGGTCTCCACTACCCATTCTGAGTTTGGATCTATATCATCCAACGCAATGGGATCCGTATCAGGTCTTTTGCTCATCAATTGGTTGCGCTTGAGTCGGAGGTTGTACTGCACAAAGACTAGATCATTTAACCATTTTTGCTCTAAACGGTTTCTCTTCTTTGTGTGAATCCGCTCAAACAAAGACCAATTGCGCTCACACCCAGAAGAGTTGTAGGTTTGACTCAGGACCCGAATTGCAAACCTTTGCAATAGTTTAGTATGGTTACCAAATGCCTAGCACCATTGTGCTGCAAATGTGAAGAGTCAAGGTAGTTAATAACTTAATTCAACAATTTCGATTGTAAATTTGGCTAAGAATTGCAGTATTTAGTATTTACAATTTAAGAATTGTAGTTTAAACTTTAAACTTTAAACTTTAAAAACATAAGTTAATCAAACAATGGAAATGTTTGCCTGGTTGGTCTTCCTCTCTTGAAATCTTAGCAACATTATTAGCAAAGGTACCTGTGGCGGCGGTGAAAGAGTTGATCTGTCGATGTATCTCCAATTGGTCCACCTCATTTGGGACCATGCGCTCAAGGCAAGAATACAATCCATCTACTACCTCCCCAGTCGGATCTGGATCAATATGCGCTCTATACTGATACCCTGGGTTAAGAAAATACCCAGCTGCATGTATAGGGCGATGGAGTTGATTGTTCCATCTCCTATCAATGATCTCCCAAACAGGCCCATACTTGGCCACTCTATCTTTGTATGCTGCCTTTATCTGCTCCTTTGCTTGATCCATAGCTTCATAAATATAGCCCATGGCCAATTTTTCCCCATCAACCAACCGCAACACCTTAACAAGTGGCTCAGTAATTGCCACAACCTCTGCTGCTCTTTTCCAAAACGAAGAGCTTTTAATTCTTTTCTTGGTGTCTTTTCCATCTTGTTTAAGGGCCCATTGGGATGAATTCCTTTCATCACTTGAAAACATTTTCTCCAAGTTCTGTGCTTGGGAAATGAGAGATTGCAACGTAAGGAAGTGAGTTGCAAATCTAGTAACTGTAGGCCTAACAAGCTCCCTGCCCTGTGTGTGTCTCCTCATCAAGTTCAATACCCAACCGTGGTTGTAGATGTATTTGGTGATGCTTTTGGCATGCTCTATAGTGTCCTTGATCCAATCCTGTTTGCATATGTCCTCAAGCATGAGGTCTATGCAATGTGCCGCACATGGAGTCCAAAATATGGTTTTATGTTTTTCCTCTAACATCTTACTAGCAAGAACATAGTTAGAGGCATTATCTGTGATGATTTGTACAACATTACTTGCCCCAACCTCCTCAACAACGTCATCCAAAAAACGAAATAATAGATTTGCATCTTTCACCTGATCAGATGCATCACTTGATCTCAAAAACATGGTTCCTTGTGGGCAAGAGACAAGAAATTTTATCAGAGTACGACCCTTCTGATCAGTCCATCCATCTGACATGATAGTGCATCATGTTTTGACCCATGACTGTTTGAAATCCTTCAAGTATTCTTCCATTGACACTATCTCTTTTTGCAAAAGAGATCCCCTCAAGTCATGCATACTAGGGCCTTTGAAGCCCTTACCAGCAGCTATAACAGCATCCCACATAGGTTGGTAATAAGAAGAGCGTGCAACATTGAAGGGGAGATCAGCATCATACCACCATCTAGCTATGTACTCATAGACAGCTTCTTTGTATTTCTTCTTCCAATGGTCATCTAAGGTGGGCTGAACATGTGTTGGAGGCATATGAGAAGCATTAGCACTAGCAAAGGATGTAAAATAGCTTTGAATGCCACCCTTCTTTTTTGATTTACCCTTCTCTTGTGTAGTATCGGAGGGTGCAACATACCCAAAAGGATCCCTAAGATCGGTAGAAGGGATAGCTGAAGAGCTTTCAATTGAACCTGGAGCATAGGCCCCACCCATCATTTCAGCAAGCCTCCTCTTATTTCCTTCTTCTTCCTCTATCTCTTTTTGCCTAGCCTTAGTCTCTTCAAACTTCTTAAAATATTCTTGCATATCAACTCTAATTTGTCCAATGACATCTAGTGGAGCTTCACATGCCTTCATTTACCCTTTGATGGCAGCCAAGTGTTGTTTAAGGCTGTAAATTCCACCACCCTTAATCAACTTCTTGCAATACTTGCAATACATAACCCCATCAACAACATCTGCATGGGCCCATGCCGGATCTTTTTCTTTTGGGGCCATTTCGGATAGGCTGAAAGTTGAAACAACAACGAACAAAATTATAAAATTATAAAAATATAAGGGATCTTGATTCTTCATCTCTTTTACTATTTAAAATTATAAAAATTTTGCAAAAAAGATCTTTGTTTAATAATTAATACAAAATTACATAAATAAAAATTTTAACTTAGATAAATAGAAACTTTAATTTTTTTATAAAACATGTCATAAGCTTAAATAAATTTGTTAGTAATCACCTTGTACATATGTAAAATGTAATGCTTGTTAATAAAACCATGCCATTCTTCACTATCTAAAAAACTACTTTATGTTCTCCATTTAGCACATTCAGTGAAATCAAATAGTTTGTTTCATAATCATTAAACTTATGACCAAGGACTCCACTGAAATTCCATCCTCAACATATAGTGACTGTTACTTACCTCTGAAATTTGAATCTCTGATATTGATTATTGAGCAATGAAGACTGCCCACTTCTTGAATATTGTCCTCCAAGGCTCCAGAGTCCACCCAAGTTCCAACTCAGCACTTTCCAGTTCCACAGTCCACTTTCCACTGCCACTGTCCACACTCCACAGACCCACAACCCACAATGCCACTGTCAAGTTTTAACTTTCAACTCCTCTCAGCTCTGTCCCGATTCACTCACTGCTGTTAGCAACTCCACACTGCCCACTCCAAAGCTCAAGCCTCAAGAGTCAAACCCCGTCCAAGTCTCCAAAGTTCAACGTTTCAAACAAAAAAAATAAAATGAATGGGACCGGTAGTTCTTTTTTGTAGTTGTGTTGGGTAGTTAGGTTAGGGAATGGGATAGGTTAGGTTAGGGAACCGTAGAGATAGGTTAGTAAAAAAATAAAAAAACAAAGTTAAACTTTAAACTTAAAAAAAAAGTAAAAAAAATGTGAAAATTACAAACCAGACCGGCCAGCTTCGAACTCGGTCGATTGGACCGCTTAGTTACCGAACCGGTCGGTTCGGTAACTAACCAGTCCCCGATCCGGTTTACCTGCCGGTTTGACTCGGTTTGGTACCGAACCGATGAACCGACCGGTTCCGAAACCGGTCTATCCGATTTTTAAAACTATGAATTATCAATATGTCGTCGAAGAATACCAGAATATACTTACGTAAGTACGTCCTAAAGATATGGTTCATGCATGACTGGAAAGTAGCTGGTGCATTAGTGAGCCCAAATGGCATCACTAGAAACTCATAATGTCCGTAGTGGCAACGGAAAGCGATCTTTGGAACATCTTGTTCCCTGACCCGAATCTGATGGTAGCTTGAGCAGAGATCAATTTTGGAAAAGTACTTTGCCCTCTGTAGTTCATCCATCAACTCATCAATCCTAGGGATGGGATACCTGTTCTTTATGGTCTTCTTGTTGAGTGCCCTGTAATCAATGCACATGCGTAAGGTTCCATCTTTTTTCTTCACTAGCACTAAAGATGCAAAGGGACTGGAGCTAGGTTTGATGTACCCCAACTTGAGTAGTTCCTTGATTGTACCCTCTATCTCATCTTTATACCTCTTGGGATGTCTGTAAGGAGTGGTGATAACTGCTTGGGTCCCCTCCTCTAACTCAATAATGTGCTCAAATCCCCTATTTGGAGGTCGACTTGCTGGAAGGTTTCCGAACACTGCCTTGTGCTTCTATAGTAAGGCCTCTATATTTGTTGGATGTTGCGTGGCCTCATCTGGTGGTTTCCTGAAGGTAACCAAACACTTTGCAGCCCACTCAATATCTCCCTATCTGAGTACTGCCTCCATCCTGTGTGATGTCACTGTTGTGGGAGGGTAGGTATTCATCCCTCTCAATACTACCTTTTGTCCCTTTGCTCCTGTAAACTCCATCTCCATGGTCTAGTAGTTTGTGGAATACTTCCCTATGGAATACAGCCACCAAACTCCTAGCACCACATTCATGTCAAGTACATCTACCACATAGAATGTCTCTATCACTGTATAATTCACAAGTGTTACTTTTAATTTAGGAATCCTCTGACTACACTCTATGGTGTGACCTGCTGTTGCTACTGAAAACCCATCAAAATTCTCAGTCTGAATGTCTCTCTTTTTCACCCATGCAACATCAGTAAAGTTGTGGGATGCCCCACCATCTATTAGTACTCCCACTCTATGGCCCTGTACGGTACCTTTGATCCGGAGAGTGTGGAATCTAGGAACCCCTGTCATGGTAGCAATGGTACCTGTTGAGCCCTGTCCCTCAGCAACTGTCTCTGGTGTCTCTCCCTACTCCTGATCCTGGTAATCCTCATCCTCCCCACTGTCAGAATAGGCCTCTATGTAGTAGGCCTTTCCTTTTGCTGAACATCTGTGACCTGGTACCCATGGTTCCTGGCAAGTGAAACATAACTTTTTTCTTCTAAGGTCATGTCAGGTATCATTGTCCATCCATTCTTTCTTGGGTCTTTCTTTCTAGAAGGTTTCTTCTCTTTATCTTTAATAGGAAAATTGGTCCTGGGAGGAAACCTATTTTTGGGCACTACATCCTGCAAGTCTCTATTCCGGCTAATGGCATCTGCTAGGGTGGTGGGCCTGTAAGACTTGATCCATCCCCGTAAGGGTTCAGTGAGAGCCTCAATGAACAACATAATCAACCTACTCTCTGATATATCTATCACCATGACTGCTATCCTCTGAAACTCTTAAATAAATGCATTTGCACTACCTGTCTGCTTGAGCTGTGTTAGCTCTCTAAAGTGTACCTCAGGATCCTTCCGATCAAACCGCTAAATGAGCCTTTGTGTAAAAACTGGGTACGATGTGATGGTGTTGTGACCTAGTGTCACTAACCCGTGATACCACCAGTCATGTGCTTCTCCATCCAAATGCAAAGTAGCCAATTTAATGGCATATGTTGCAATCATGGGGTTGAGCTAGAAGTATGTATCCAACTTTTGCACCCAATTTCGAGCTGGGCCACCTCGGGTGCCCTCAAAGGTAGGGATAGTCAATTTCCCTACGGTGCGCTATAACTCAATAGTTCTGGGTGAATGGCATGTTGTAAGCTTTGGGTTTGTTCTTACTTTTAAAGTGACAGAAGTTAGTGAAGGTCATGGCTGAATGGAAGTCCTCTCCTAAAGCTCTATATTCTCTCAGATACGCACTCATGGATTCTTCTGGTTCTGCTTGTGCTAGAGGCACTGCTGCTGGACTATCTAAGAATTGAGGCATAGTGGGTTGGAAAGGCTTGTATATATGGGTATGGCTCTGCATTTTGGTATGTAAGTGCTCCCTACTACTGCTGGTGGATACCCTATCGTTGTTGGGAAATAAGGGACTATGTGTCTCAGTCATTTGCCTGAAGGTACTCATCATTTCTTTTTGCCCAGTAGTGAGTTATTTTATGGCTGATATAAGACTGTTGAAAGTTGTTTTATCATCCTCGACCATTGTTTCTTTGCCCTTTCCAAGCTGATATTCTCTGTTTCCCAAATCTATGTCCTCTAACTCCTCTTCTCTGTTTCTACACCTCTGTCTCCGGTAAGTAATGTTGTATGGGTTTTCTGAATTCATTTATAATTTTGCATGCCCACAGCTGGCAAGGAAAATAGCTCTGATACCACTGTAATATCCCAGATGCGGATATTCCATTGTTTTCTATTGTAGGGCTTGCTTAAGCCTCCCAATTTACAATAATACTGAAATAAACTTGCATGCAAAGTGTCGGGCAAATGGCCCTACTTTATAGCTAACTAGAGTAGAGAATTTTATGGTGACAGATCAACACTTACCACTGATAATCCGGCTGATAATGCTCCAAAGATAATATGTATGCATCGAGAACTGATCTGGTGAAGAACTGGTGCTCGTTGCCTCCAGTGTTACCCCAACAGCACGAACCCTGCAATTAGCTAAATATGACGTTTTCAGTGAAGGAGTTGTCTGATGCAGATGAGAATTTGCAGGAATGAAAGTCTTTTGGTGCCAGAGGATTGCCTGAAGCATGCAGAAGTTCTAAGCACTCTAAGCAGGCTAGCGAATCAATTTGATGGTTTAGCTGCTCACGCCCCCAGCTACACAAATCTGATGAGAACTGCTCCAAGTGAGCAAACTGGAAGCTGATAATCTCCTGGTACTGAAGGATGATATTGATTATGAGAATGGTACCAGTATTCCGAAGATAAATGGAGATTTGAGGACCCAGCGAATGCTTTGGGGTTTTCCATCCAAAAACCCCCTATGGCTGCATACGTGTCCCTGCAAACAATCCTCTAATGGGTACCGGATAACTGTATATGGATGAATAAGATGAAGAGCGGATGGGATGGTCTACCCTAACGGAGACTAAGGTAGATATTTCACTAACGAAACCTCGTTACCTAAAGACGTCATCTTCAACCCCATTTGTTGTGGCTGCACGCTGTGCTGCTACTCAAAAATCTCCAAATCAATAATAATCATAAGTGTCTTCTCCATTCACTTTATCTTTTCTTTATAACTTTCAACTGCGAATAACCTAACTTTTGACCTAATTAGGTCACTTTAACTTCTAGAAGTGCAAATAATTCATATTTTTATCATATTGTAAATTCAAAAATAAAGAAAGCAAGCGGGCTACATATCGCTCACACTCCACCCCCCCTGGGGGGATTCATAGTCTCATTCATGGTTTGCATTTTACTAATCAACACATGCACACACTCTACCTTCTAGAAAGGTTGTATAGTTTAGTTGTTTTTCTTTGATTTCATCTTTAAATTTCAAAAAGTGACACATAGTTGCGGTTTAATTTGTCATTAGTGTATTTGATTGTACAATATCTTTGCTTCATCAAATTGAAATAAACATTTTGTCATAAACTCATGTATGCTCTTTCCCTCTATAGGCTTTGCCTGGTCGTTGGGGAATCAAAAGCGATTTTCGACACTTTCTAAATTCTACACATTAATCTAATAATTCATTAATAAAATCAACTCCTCAAAAAACATTACAAATATCCTACATACGATAGTTGATAATCGTGGGCAAATTCTTCAAAGAAAGCGGGAACCACTGAGTAGTGACCTCGAGATACAGTCAGGCTACATCCTTGTTGGTGTAGTGTTGGACACATTTTCAGAGACTTCAATTCAACCCACATTTCTGAGTGATGAACCACTTTAGTCATCTTTCGGACATATTCTCAATACTTTACAGTATATCGAGAATCCTTTTCCCGTAACTCAACTCAATTTTCAACAATTAAAACTGACCAAGACACATTGCAAAACATTTAATTTTCAACAACATTATTTCTTTACTTTGACTCCATTGGCACTGATCTAATTCGCAATATTTCAATTTTGCTTATGTGTTGATGTTATGCTGGTGAAATATTTATTTAAATTTGCAAACAATCTTGTCTTAGTATTTTACTCCAAAAACTCCTAAAAAACTTACTTCCATCATTAACGACTAAAACATAAAAGCCTTAGTTAACTCTTTCTTAGTGACCACCCCCCTTGCCTTCGTTAAGGGTTTTGCCTAAATGCAGGAGTCAAGATCAAGTGAAGATTTATGTTGTGCTTAACCCCCAGGTGTGTGAAAGGCAGGAACATAATTATTCAATGATAGTAGCGAGATGGAATTACTATTTGAAATCATTATGAAGTAATTATCAGATCAGAAAATTGGTTTTCTATTGCAATAAGAAAAATTCAACATATTCATGTTATGATGGATATTAACGTTTTCATGTCCAAATGAACATTTACCGATTCATATATTCCAAACATTATTCCATTCACTTTTATTATATGGTATATACATGAGCAGACTTTGGATATATTATCTCTAATGCTTTGGAATCATGGATTATAATCTTGAAAATGTTGTTTTTCTTTAAAAAAAAAAATTATGTATTTTCGAGTAAACCGAGTCATTAAATTCAAATCCGTCAATTCATTACCGATTTCAATTCCGATTCCGAGTTGACTCTCAACTGATTCCGAGTCCGATTCCGATTTTTAAAACTATGGTTCATACAATATATAGAAGAAGAATGAGAGAAGATGGAAACTAGGAAAAGATAAGAATCGCTTTTCCAAACATAACGACTTCTTCATCAATAATAGTTGCTTGCAATAATAGCTCTGGACATATCTTCCATGGAATGGATCAAACCTTATTGATTACCTAGGTGTCATGGCACAGTCTCCATAAAACTACTAAAATAACAACTCCTTGGGTTTGCTTAAAAGCTAAATCCCATACATATCTCCTCGAAGGGTGTCCAAAAATATGATCAAATCATGCAAAATATGACATTGCAATTCACCTTGATCACACCTTGTGGTGTTCTTTGACCTTCCATACTTACTTGGAATACTGCACTAAATTTGTAAGTATGGAGTATTTGTTGCCACAGTATCACTTGTCCACATGTATCTAAGATGTATCGTTGAGGTTGCGTGAGTGGACTGATTAACCAGTCTACCCCCTAATGTACTTATGCACTATCGATGCCAACAATGAACTTTGTAACACTATGCTCACCCTAAATGATATTCATGAATGTGTACGGTAGATTAACACTTGGATTTATAAGGTCAATTCCACTTGATATTCTTATACCCTAAAGTCATAGGAGGATATGAACACGGAGTTTTGGTTGGCTTAGCTAGACAAACTCATCATTGAGTGTGTGCACCCTACAGGAGTTGGCCTTTGATGACCTTTTCCTCAAACTAGGTATCCAAGCCCCTAGATCATTGTGGAGAGATTGGATATGGAATTGTTCCAATATTTCTAGAAATATAAGCCCTGTTGCCGCTCCTGACCGACGTGCGTGTGTCAAAGCCCAAAATTAGGCACACCGACCTGATGGCAACTGCGAAAAGAGCAACCACTGTCACCACTCTCCTCTCTTCCTCGCTTCAGGTTGGCTCTTCTCCAACTCAAGGGGGGCTTCCATAAGGTTAAGGTCACTAAGGCAGGAAACAATGACGAACAAGGTGAATAGAAGAGGCTTCCTTAGAGAATTGGTTGTAGCATAAGAGTATTTGAATGGTTGACATGAGGGAAGGATCAAACCCCACTTATCGACCAATGCCAGTATACCTAAAGGGAGAAATGGAGTCAAGGAAGAACCCACGAGGGCCTTTTGTCAAAGGGGCAGCTACTAGATCTTCTTTTTCCTAAACGCAGAGAATGCGCTATGCAAACAAAGGAGATGTTACACAATCAAACTTGATAAAATGTAAGCATCAAACCCGTGCATGCATGCTCACAAAGGGAAAAGGCTAGCAACTGCTAGGATTTTCACCTTACAATAGGATGGTAGCATCTGTTTATGGTCCCCGACGCAAACATAGAAATCAAAGGCCTCTAGCAACAACTGCTCAATCACACAAATTTATGCCACACACCATAGAGAGCACTCAATTGAAAATTCATAAAACCCGAAACAATACTTTTTCTATTAAGCCTTAAGGAAATATCCTCCCAGTTTTTCCATCCATTACAAAGAAGAAGACTTGCTTCTTTATAGGCCAAAAAGGCTCTCTCATTTTCAAAAGCCAAAATCCTAAAATAATAATAAAATCATCATTAAAAAGTGGATGAAGTTTGGATCCACTTTCCCCTCTCTAAACAACTGCATAGCCAACACTACTTTTACTTAACTAAAGTGCACCTGTCACTTTAGCTGATCCACTATCTAAAGGCTTTATTAAAGTGCAGTTTGCTCCCCCACCATCGGCTGTGTTGTCCGTCAATTGCACACCAGCAGTAGAAATCTTCCGAACGCTGTCTCCTCACTTGAGAAAGTGGGAGAGGTGTGACCTTGGGGGCAAGCACAGAGCCAGGTACTGTCACCTACTCCTAGCTCCTCCGTTTAGACTAACTCCTAACGAAGCCAAGGGGGGTAGTCCCTAACAAAGAGTTTCTAAGGCTCAATGTGTTTAAGTAAGTTTTATGAAGGTGATGCGGATGGGTGTTGTT
>LPNX010058802.1:605238-656627 GCA_001517045.1 Pseudotsuga menziesii
TTGTGAAATAAACTAGCATTTACAGATAAATATTTTACTGAAGAAAACCAAAGGACAAATGGCCCAGATTAATAATAATGCATGAAAAGAAAAAACCAGTGCCTTATGGAGTCAAACGTCTGAGATGCTTGAGAAATAATGAAAGTACAAGTCTCGTAATAGTGCCAGTGAATGTGTTTTGCGATTGTTCTTGGTTTATTTTAAAATGTTTTAATGGTCTTGTTTATTATGGCTTGTCAAAGGTATCAAAGACCAACCGGGAAAGCGTTCGAAGTTATTCCGTTCTAAACATGTCAGCCCGTCCAGTATCCCAGGCTGGTATCCAGTGGATTAACCAGCTAGCCGGGACTCTAAAGAATTGAGTTTGAATGCTTTCTACAACGCTGGTGCGTTGGTTATGGGGTAAAATTTTATTATGTTGTTATTTGCAAGATTAACAAGTCTGTTCACCGTTCTGAGTACGAGCCCAACTATGAAAGTCGGCAGAGCATACTAGGTGAGGGAAAGCAACGAAGTAAATTAATAGAGAGGAATGTGAGTTGCAAATTTTATTAGACAAACAAGTTAAACCCTCCGACAGAGAGCGCTCTTGACTTTGTCTTATGACAAAAGTTCAAGAGTGTTGGCTATTCTATATGCCTAAATGCAAGGATGATGCAAACATACTAATATGCTCTCCGATAGAGAGTGCTCTTGACTTAGATTTCGGCAAGTTCAAGAGACTTAGAATTAAGTTAATAAATTATTAAAGCAAAAGTACATGAAATAAATGAAAACAAACAAACCCTCCGATAGAGAGCACTCTTGATCCACCTTACAATGAGATTCAAGAGATTTTAGTTATTTTTACTTTTTGCAAAATTATATCAAATGAAAGCAAAAAACTAAGTAAAGAAACAAGAAACTTTTCTTTTCCAGCTTTTATGAAAGCAAAACTTTTCAGAAATGAAACTATCTTTTCCCTATTCTATTCTAAGCATTTACTCTACAAGCATGCAAACGTGAAAATGGACGATACAAACTTCCCCCAAATGGAGAAAGAGGGGTGTGGGAGCCTTTATCCCACTTGCTTTTTATTAAATTTTTACAATGTTTTTTGATGTTTTTGCCTCTTCTTGAATGAGCAAGGTGAGAAAGGGAAAGAGAGAAGAGGGAGGTATTTTTGTCTTTTTTGCTTGCTTTTGGCTTTTGGGCTTTTTTTTATTTTCCTGAAAATAAGAGCTTTTAACACCGAATTGTTATATGTTAGTCAAAAATAAAATGAAACAAATCTACAAACTAACATTAAGAAAAAAGGTAAACTTCTATAGTGAAAACGGAGGAAAGAAAAAAGGAGGAGCTGCGAAACGGAAGAGGAAAAGGGCAAAAAGAGAGCTGCAAACTAGAGTAAAAGAGGGCTGAAACAAAAGGCAAAAGAGGGCAGCGGAAGAAGAAGAGGATGAGCAAGCCAAACAAGGTGGGAAAGGGGAAGCCAAAGGATGGATAAATGGAACTTAGGGCTTCTTGAAGTAACTAGTAACCAAAATAACTTTATCTTGTGAATGGAACACAAAAGAGAGAGAGTTACTCCCAGCTTTCTTTTTGTAGCAAAAGATGACGAACCCTGTAGGTCCTGTAATCACAAAGTGTTAAACTCAAAATGGTTGTTTTGAAGCATGGGATAGAAGCAGCTGAGCTCACACCCTTCTACAATCTGTGAAGCCTGATAACACACAAAAGTTCAATACAAGAAGTGAGATCAAAAATTATATGTTAGTATGCTAGGAAAATCAAATCAAGATCAACATTTCGTATTACTGACTACTCATGTCCATCTAGATATTAATCTATTTTGCATAAACAACAAAATTGAGACAACAAATGGCTATTCTACTATGCCAACAATGGCCTTCTTGAGCTAGCAAAATAATTAATCAGATACAAGTATTAAAAGAGGAGTTAGAGACAATCTCACCTCAACCATGAGGAATTCACCACAATCAAAAGCCCATAGACCTCCAAAGTCGAATATCTTTATTAACAATTCCAAAGCAAATGCTTGATAGAATTTTCTCGGAGTAATTCTACCACAAAAGTTCCATGTTGTAGAGCTAAAAGAGCCTCTACTTAAACAAATTACAAGAACTAAAACCCTAATTCGAATTTGGCACTAAGGGAGCCAAAAACACTTGACAAAAATCTCAACTCCAAAAATAATCCAATCAAATCTTGGCTTGGAGCCATAACACACCACATAACTCCAGTTTGCAATCAATAGGGAGTGAGGAGGTGGCCTCCACCTAGGAAAGGCGCCCCCCACTCTCACATAGGAAGCTTCACCACCAAATATGGAGTGGCCATGTGTATACACGATTCACCAAGAAGAGGTATGCGTGAGCTTTGAAGGAGTTGAAACTTTTAGCTATAATGAATGCCAACTCGCGTGCAATGGGAGCCAAGCCGGAGGAGGTGACCCCGAAACAAGGAAGAGCCCACCTCCAAATCAGCTTGAGCTCACCCTTCGCGAGTGTACGGAATGCTCAGTGTGAAGGTTTGATTTACTTTGACGTCACCACTCCCTCATGCGATTCGCATGCATGGAAAAATAAGCCATGGTTTAAGTTTGATATAATTCATGTGGATGGGTCCCCCCAAATCCCACTCACCACTTTCCACATAAGCGTGAGTCCCATGCTTCACATCATTTTCCTCATGCATTAATCCGCATAGTGGTAATGGACACATATGACATGGCATGGTATTAGATCATGGTTTATAATTTTTTTAATTATTAAGTGGATGGGGAACCACACACTCCCACCTATCTCCCTCACAAAAGCATGAGTCCAAAAACCTCACATCACTTTCCTTTCATGAAATAACATAACTTCCTTTAACCCAAAGTTTAATGTGCCATGTGACTTGAAGTGGGTCGAAACTCACATGGCCCACATGCCATGTCACCATTTACCAATAAATTATTTGATTTTGACCTTTTTTTAATATTTTGACTAAGTGCCAAAATGTTCATTTTTTGCATTAAAATGCCATCCTGATACATTTTTAGTCAAATACTGCCTCACGAGGTGCTCTGGCCGCCTAACTGATGGTGAAAGTGGCCCCTAGGGTAAAGATGTTGCTCCAGGCTTGAAAATGAGCCCAACCATGCCGAAAACTGACTCTGGATCACACTTTTATTACATTTTGAATTTTTCCATTTAAACCATTAAAAATGGCTTAAAAAAGGAGACCAATATTTTTTCTCGGAATTAGATGAAACTCTAGGGGGACCTAGTACATGTTCATACGACTCAATCAGAATGCCTAGCATGACAAAAAATACTGACATGAAGGCTCTAATAACCTCTCAAGGCCGAAACACCAAGACAACTCCCCCAGTTTTGGAGGAGCGAGTGAAAAACTCAGAAATTATTAGTCGTTTGTTCAACAGCCAATAATAACCAAGGGAAAAAACACTCTGGGCTAGTTGGCTTGATGCCCAAGTCCGGAAAGCCGAGCCTTTTATAAAAATTTAAATGGTAGGACGATTTTTACAATCTCCACAAGGGATTATGAACATGTATTTACAAAAAGTTCCGAACAAACTCCCAGGAAAAGGCTGGCAGACTTCTGAATTCTGATCACGAATAAGTGTACTTGTTCAATGCTCTAGCAGCTCACTAAAAAATCCACTAAGTGCAAAATTAGTGAATAACAGGCTGTCAAAAGCAAATTGTACACAGACAGGTGTTTGCTCAGGAAAAACTCCACGACTCGGTGGCTGAAGTGAGGGTGGGTCTGATTTGAAATACAAAATATGTGTGATTTGCGTTATGGCGTGTGATCAAACCTTGCACTCCGTAATCTTTGTCAATCCCTGGAAACCTTCACGTAATTTAAATCATGCAATACGACAGATTGTCAGCCAACAACATAGTGTGGCGCTCCATCTGTGGTCAATAGAAGGTCATCCTTTAGCTCGACATACTCAGCATCAGAACCAAGCCCCATCCTAGGATCCACGCCAAACCTGTTTCTTGGGAAAAAAAGGATACAAACAGTTCGTGATCAGCTGCCAATCAACTCACGGTCGTGTCTAAAAAGACTTCAATCGGCTTCCTGCGGGATCAATACAAGGATGTAGTTGTTCTATGATCTAAATGATAATGGTAACAGTTGGCGGTTTTAACAAATCGTGATTCTGACACAAAAAATAATTAATGTAATGTGTCGCGGATTGATAGTTGCCCTAGGCTGCAACGTGGAAACTCCCTTTTGAAATCAGTTGCCAATGGAACTTGGATCTCCACGACCCTACCGTAATGGAACGACCACGTAGCAATTGAAATTCCACGTATCAATTAGCAGTGGATGAAAATTTCTTCTTGTGATCACAAACGCGTGATAAAAGCATAACGTGGACTCTGTCAAAGGGTGGGTATGAGCTCTGCCACTCGTGAATTGGAATGACACAATGTGGACTCTGCCCATGACTTTGGCTGTTAAAAACATGGACTGTTGATGTTCCGCGATCCTGATTTCACCCAATCGGCAGCCAAAGGAAAGCGTTGATTACTCCATGAAATAGTTGTAGCATCCATACATGCTGTAAACATGGATCGAAACGATGCTAACACCAACCCGTGAACAGCCACAGAGAAGAAAAAAAACATGGAAAAACAAGCCCAAGTCTGCTTGGCCTTACTGCCACTTTCACTTTTTAGGAATCTACGCCAATTGTCTACAGGCCGATTCAGAAATCAAAGACACTCCCGCTTGGCTGCTCTGTCTCACAAAATGATCACGAGAGTATCTTCACATGGTACTCGGGTTACTCTCAGCTCTGGTATGAAAAAATCATTTGGACTCTGGTAGTTTTTTATTACTCACCATGCAGACTTTTCCAATTCCCTTTCACAACAGGATTTCTGATAATTTCATTGTTTTTTGTAGGTAGATGAAAGGCAGTATTTCCTACTGTCCAAGGTTTCCCTCTGTACCAGGGTTGTGCATAAACGCTGAACTACTTTTGGTTTGCAAAAAGAGGTCCTCTTGCTTGCAAGATTCGGCATATGAAATGGTTCTGCCGATGTGCATAAGAGAGTTTCTCGAGCTGATCTGCAAAAATCATATTATGAACTTGAGGCAAGTCCAAATCTCCAGCATGGAGTGGTTCAAGAATATTTTCAATTACATAGATCTGGGGCAACTCCGTATCTTCATTTTTCTTTATTTCAGCAATCTCAGGAAGCTCTTCAGTGATGTCTTCATCCAAGGGTCCTTGTATTGCTTCATCAATCAGTTCTTCAATGATATTTTCTTCATGGATCTCCTCTTCAAAATCAGTTTGTGTCCTAGGGAAGAGGGCATCATACTCTTTGGCCAACTGCTCAATCTCTTTAGTTGTTCCTTCATGCCAACGCAAGAGAAACTTCTCAAAAAACTTTGCCATTGAGTCTATACTTTCATTCCAAAGATTATTGAACCAATCTTCTGCATCTCCCTCAAAAGTTAAGGCAAATACAATCATGAGATCATCCTCATGGTAGAATTTGAGATCCGCCATCCACTTGCAGAAAGAAACAATATGATGGATTGTCGAGTCGTCGTCATTTCCAAAGAACTCGGGAGCAATTTTAAGTACTCTTTTATACCAGCCATTAGGAAATCCATGGATACCTGAGAAATCTAGTGGGGTGAAGGCTCCGTGCAAGTGAGCACTATGTCCTTCCATTTTATCATCCATATTCTCAAATACTGAAGTATTGAATATGCAACATACATATAGTCATACCTCAAACTGAACTGTGGAGTCGCCAAGGTGAGTTTGAAAGCCTTCTGATTTATGTGTCCTCACCTCTACACCCAAAACGTCTTCAAATCTACAAAAGGACAAGGGCTTTGTCCCTTTGTGGAGTCGCCATGTGAGAATCAAGATCTGCAATATGATCTCCCACAAATGTCAATAAAGCATAGTCTTCAAATCTACGGGAACTAGACTTTGTCACCGGCAACGGCACCAAAAATGTTGCTGCTCCTAACCGGCATGCGTGTGTCAAAGCCCAAAATTAGGCACACCAGCTCGATGGCAACTACGAAAAGAACAGCCACTGTCACCACGCTCCTCTCTTCCTCGCTTCAGGTTGGCTCTTCTCCAACTCAAGGGGGGCTTCCCTAAGGCTAAGATCACTAAGGCAGGAAACAATGGCAGACAAGGTGAATAGAAGAGACTTCCTTAGAGAAATGGTTGTAACATAAGAGTATTTGAAATGGTTATGCTGATGTGCATAAGAGAGTTGCTCGAACTGATCTACAAAAATCATATTATGAACTTGAGGCAAGTTCAAATCTTCAGCATGGAGTTGTTCAGGAATATTTCCAGTGACATAGATCTAGGGCAGCTCCGTATCTTCATTTTTCTTTATTTCGGCAATCTCAGGAAGCTCTTCAGTGATGTCTTCAACCAAGGATCATTGTATTGCTTCATTAATCAGATCTTCAATGATATTTTATTTATGGATCTCCTCTTCAGAATCAGTTTGTGTCCTGGGGAGGAGGGCATCATACTCTTTGGCCAACTACTCAATCTCTTCAGTTGTTCCTTCATGCCAACGCAAGAGAAACTTCTAAAAAAACTTTGCCATTGAGTCTATGTTTTCATCCCAAAGATCATTGAACCAATCTTCTACATCTCCCTCAAAAGTTAAGGCAAATACAATCATGAGATCATCCTCACAGTAGACTTTGAGATCCGCCATCACCTTGCAGAAAGAAACAATATGATGGATTGTCAAGTCCTCGTCATTTCCAAAGAACTCTGGAGCAATTCTAAGTACTCTTTTATAGAAGCCATTAGGAAATCCATGGATACCTGAGAAATCTAGTGGGGTGAAGGCTCCATGCAAGTGAGCAATAAGTCATTCCATTTTATCATCCATATTCTCAAATAATGAAGTATTGAATCTGCATCATACATATAGTCATACCTCAAACTAAACTGTGGATTCGCCAAGGTGAGCTTGAAAGCCTTCTGATTTATGAGTGTCCTCACCTCTACACCCAAAAAGTCTTCAGATCTGCAAAAGGACAAGGGCTTCGTCCCTTTGTGGAGTCGCCATGTGAGAATCAGGATCTGCAATATGATCTCCCACAAATGTTAATGAAGCATAGTCTTCAAATCTACGGAAACTGGACTTTGTCGCCAGCAATGGCGCCAAAAATGTTGCCGCTCTTGACCGACGTGCATGTGTCAAAGCCCAAAATTAGGCACACCGACTTGATGGAAACTGTGAAAAGAGCAGCCACTATCACCATGCTTCTCACTTCAGGTTGGCTCTTCTCCAACTCAAGGGGGGCTTCCCTAAGGTTAATATCACTAAGACAGGAAACAATGGCGGACAAGGTGAATAGAAGAGGCTCCCTTAGAAAAATGGCTGTAACATAAGAGTACTTGAATGGTTGACGGAAGGAGGGAAGGATCAAACCCCATTAATGGACCAGTGCCGGTAGATTTGGAGAAATGGAGTCAAGGGAGAACCCACGAGGGCCTTGTGTCAAAGGGCAGCTACTACATCTTCTTCTTCCTAAACGCAGAGGATACGCTATGCAAACAAAGGAGATGCTACACAATCAAACTTTGATTAAATGTAAGCATCAAACTTGTGCATGCATGCTCACAAAGGGAAAAGGCTAGCACCTGGTAGGATTTCCACCTTCCAATAGTATGGTAGCATTTGTTTATGGTCCCCGACGCAAACATAGAAAGAAAAGGCCTCTAGCAACAATCGCTCAATCACACAAATTTATGTCGCACACCATAGAGAACATTCAATTGAACAATCATAAAATCCGAAACAATACTTTTTCTATTAATCCCTGGCCAAAAATCCTCTTAGTTTTTCCATCTATTACAAAGAAGAAGACTTGCTTCTTTATAAGCCAAAAAAGCTCTCTCATTTTCAAAAGCCAAAATCCTAAAATAATAATAAAATAATCATTAAAAAGTGGATGAAGTTTAGATCCACTTTCCCCTCTCTAAACAACTACATAGCCAACACCACTCATACTTAACTAAAGTGCAGCTGTCACTTTAGCTAATCCACTATTAAAGTGCTTTATTAAAGTGCAGTTTGCTCCCCCCACCATCGGCTGTCAAAAACAAATTGTACACAGACAGGTGTTTGCTCAGAAAAACTCCACGCGACTTGGTAGCTGAAGTGAGGGTGGATCTGATTCGAAATACAAAATGTGTGATTTGCGTTCGTGTGATCAAACTTGGCAATCCGTAATCTTTGTCAATCCCTGGAAACCTTCACATGATTTAAATCATGCAATACGGGGGATTGTCAGCCAACAACAAAGTGTGGCACTCCATCTGTGGCCAATAGAAGGTCATCCTTTAGCTCGGCATACTCAGCATCGGAACAGAGCCCCATCCTGGGATCCACGCCAAACCTGTTTCTCGGGGAAAAAAAGGATACAAACAATGCGTGATCGGCTGCCAATCAACTCACGGTCCTCTTCAAACAGAAGTTTAACTGGCTAGAGCAAGTCGTGTCTAAAAATACTTCCATCGGCTGCCTGTGGGATCAATACAAGGATGTAGTGGTTCTATGATCTGAATGATGATGGTAACAGTTGGCGGTTTCAACAAATCGTGATTCTGACACAAAAAATAATTCATGTAATGTGTCATGGATTGAAAGTTGCCCCAGGCTGCAACGTGGAAACTCCCTTTTGAAATCGGTTGCCAATGGAACTTGGATCTCCACGACTCTACCGTAATGGAACGACCACGTAGCAATTGAAATTCCATGTATCGATAGGAAAGCGTTGATGGCTCCATGAAATTGTTGTAACATCCATACATGCTGTAAACATGGATCGAGACGATGCTAACACCAACCCGTGGACAGCCACAGAGAAGAAGAAAAAAACGTGGAAAAACAAGCCCAAGTCTGCTTAGCCTGACTGCCACTTTCACTTTTTAGGAATCTACGCCCATTGTCTACGGGCATTCGGAAATCAAAGACACTCCCGCTTGGCTGCTCTGTCTCATAAAATGACCACGAGAGTATCTTCACATGGTACTCGGGTTGCCCCCAGCTCTGGTATGAAAAAATCGTTTGCACTCGGACAGTATTTTCTTACTCACCGTGCAGACTTTTCCAATTCCCTTCCACTCAAGGATTTCTGATAATTTCATTGTTTTGTGCAGGTAGATGAAAGGCATTCTTTCCTACTGTCCAAGGTTTCCTCTGTACCAGGGCTGTGCATAAATGCTGAACTGCTTCTGGTTTGCAAAAAGAGGTCCTCTTGCTTGCAAGATTCCGCATATGAAATGGTTCTGTCGATGTGCATAAGAGAGTTTCCAGCCTTTGCAAATTTGTGGACACCCCTGTCAAGAAAGGGGGCAACAAGCTCAAATATGGTTCACAAGGTTCACCGAACTTCAATCATGAGGTTCGAAGTTCGGTGAACCTCAAAAAATTTCAAATTCCGTTAAGGTTCAGTGAACCCTAAATTGAACCTCATGCCGAACCCTAAATCGAACTTTTTCACCCTTCAGGTTCGACGAACCTAATAAAAAAAAACTAATGAATCTTAAGGAGGGTTCCTCTTGAACACTTAATGACAGTAGTCCTTCACTGTTCACAATTGCAGGAACTACCAAATGGAACTAGATCGCCCTCGCCAAGTCGCTGTAGTTGGTGCAATGGGTGCATCTTGAGACTGGAACTCTGGAACTAGCATTTCACTCATCGTTTGTTGAAAGTGGAAATGCAACTAGCAACAAGACGCTTACACTCGTCGTTTGACTCTGCATTGTGCATGCTGTGCTGTCCATTCTCTGCCTTGGCTACAGGCGTGGAATTTTCCCCTTCCAATTGGAAACACGAACAATAACTCAACCATCTTCGCACTCAACCAATTCGATTTCAGATCATTCTTTGGCTAATCAATAGTTGATAATAACTTGAAGTCATTTATGTTTAGTTGTATTGGTTTATGTTATAACTTATAATTCATTATATATAGAGAAAGATAACGTGTACATAATAACGCGTATGAAAAATTATGTTATATTTCGCACTCAACCAATTCGATTTCAGATCATTCTTTGGCTAATCGATAGTTGATAATAACTTGAAGTCATTTATGTTTAGTTGTATTGGTTTATGTTATAACTTATAATATATTATAGAGAGATAACGTGTACATAATAACGCGTATGAAAAATTATGTTATATTTCATATATATATATATCCCGAATGCTCGTCGCTAAGGGTCAATTCATTGAACCATTGGTTAAGAAACGGTAATCCAAATGCATTTAAGTCGTCAAAGTCACCCAAAGATCACACCAGCCTGGGCCACACCCACTCTTAACATGGTTGGATTTTTTGGTGTTTCCTCCTAACTAGCTCACCCCTAAGGAGAATTGAACCTGGGTCGCCCTACTGATGAGACCCACACCTTAACCAAATGAGCTAGCGAGAATTGACATTTTCTATGTTATGTTATAATTCATTATATATATGTATATATTGAAAAATGTATATAGAAGAACCTTGTGGTGAATCTCATCCGAACTTCATCAGAAAAGTCGAACCCAAATTGAACTTAAAGGTTGCTGAACCTGAACTCAAACCCGAGCCTTGTAACATAGCTTGTGGCTGAACCCTAGACATGTGATTGGAGATAATTTGAACAGGTTATGGAGGGTGTTGTCTAAGCGCTCTACTTGATTGTTTGGCGTCACTCTATTTGAAAAAAGTCCATTGATCCTAAGAAGGCTATCTTTGCCTAGTGCTAAATGCTTGGTGGCTTGCATCTAGTCTAGTGTTTGAAATCACTAGGAGTCCCCAACCCCAAGTCTATCTTCTGTTGGAAAGATGAAACTGTTAAAACACTTTTTTGGAATTGTCTTTCGCTAAGTCAGTTTGGGATTGCACGTCTAATCTTTGTGGCTAACTCTTCCCTGGATCTATCGCTTGGAAAGTTGTTGTTCTCAGGGATAAGCTCCCATGGGAAGTAGAATTCCATGCAACATGTCAACTTGTTAGAATTGAGATTCTGTTTTTTTATCTGGAGAAAGAGGGCTGCCATTGTTTTCAAAGAAATTGTATGTTATGGTTTCCCTTGGTTTGACTAGCTCTTCTCTGTGCTGACTTGCACTTGCAGATCCAAGTGCAAGTTGGGAAAGTGGATCTAGCATGGTTGCACCTTTAAAGGTCAATGGAGTTCTAGGGCACAACCCCCTACAAAATGAGTTGCGTTCCCTTAAAAGTTTATTCACCCCTTGGCTTGATGCATTCCCACCGTTCTGACAACAGGACGACAACAGAATCCCCGTCGCAGCCAGATTCAAGAAACTCACAGATGGTCACCTAGTCCTTGGCTTGAAAATGAAGAGTACCCTCACTTGTATTTGGCAATATCCATTGAGAAGTGCTGTAAATAGCAAGTAGAGAATGGATGAGACTGGCCTCTGGAATGATGAGCCACCTATCACTGGGTGGGGCCCCATTCCTGAAGATTGAGACACTCCACTGTACATGATATTCATCACTGTTGCTTAGATTAAATGCCTATCTTGAATATGGCCCTAAAGCCACCTGCTATTTCTAACTGCTTTTAATTATGGCCTTGGGCCATATGATCTAGGTTTTTGTATAAGCTCTCGGGTCCTGGGCTGTTCTAGTTTTGATTTGCCCTTGAGGGTTGGGGCTTGGACTGTTCTAGTTTTGGTTAGACCGTGGGGTGCTAGATTGTGATGGTGTTTTTGTATTGTGGAGGCTCAGTAGTGCATCCTTTTTTGTATGAAATGTTATATATATCTTTTTTGCTAATAAATTTTTTAGGAAGCATTGTATCCAAAAAATATTATATGGTCAAATTTCATGGGCATTGTCATAGTAAAATTGGATCACTGTTCTCGAAGATGAACACAATAGTTCGAATAATAGAATACTTGGAGACTGAACACAGATGATTTTATAGGAGTATTCTCAGAGTTGATAATTTCTTTAGTAGTTCTCTTCTATGTATATTGCAGTTACATGAACTTTGTTTTATCTACTTGTGAATCAAGCCATTACATGTAAATATTAGCTAGATGTTTAAAAAACTTGATACGTAATGGAGGTCTTTTGACAAGAAAATGTGGCTTTTGAGATTCGAGTGTCTATGGAGATGAAGTGATTTTTTTTTCATAAATCTCAAAAGGGTAAAGTCCACTTGAACCTGTCAAATTTAAAGGCTTGTGTAAGAAAATGCCCTTCCAGAGCTACACTTTTCAGTGCATAAATAAGTTAATAACTAAGCCTGCATTTGTTACTTCCATATCTTCTGCTTGAATATTTTGGAGTATATTTGGAACTAATTTGTTATAACTTATTAGGCACAAAAGAAGCGTGTTTGCATAGCTCCTTTGAACAGAAACTTCTCACATTATAATTTTTTATCTTCTGCCTTTTTTTGGACTGTTAATAGAATGTGGGATAAATTAGTTTTTTAGAAATTACTTTGACTAGGAAGAAATTTATTAATGGCGAGGATAATTGGATAGTTGTTGCAGTGTGTAATTTCCAAGGGTATGTTGTGCAACAGGTGGGCATCACGCACTATTTCTCTATCTTAAAAGCTAAGCAGGAATTAGGGTACACTCCTATAGTAAAACCACAAGAGGGCATGAAAGCAACGATTACATATTGGGAAGAGAAGAAAAAGAAGGAGCTTGACACACCTAATATCTTTGTATGGTTCTTTTGTGTAGTTGGTATGTTTCAAGTGTTCTGTTGTGCATTTATACCACCACTATATTTAGGTCCCCTTGTGTGGGTAAGGTCTTTTGCCCTTCTCATGTTTCAGTCCATCAGAAATCTGCAGATCCTCTTTTATCTTTCAGCACTGGCTCATATTACAGAAGCTTGTTATGCATGGTTCTTGGCACAAAGGGTGGATCCGTCAAACGTAAAAGGATGGTTTTGGCAAACTTTGGCTCTTGGCTTTTTCTCACTTCGTTTGCTTTTGAAAAGGGCAAAACACTAAACGAGGGAATATGCATTTCTTATCAAATGCATTATAAGTTATTCGGCTTTATTGCATTGAAAGCTCTTGAGTGCAATTTACTTTCATGTAATAATGAAAGTGTTAAACGGAGTGCTCTTCTTACTTCAGTTTGTGTGCTGGAATTTCTGAAATCCCTTTACTTGAATATAAGATACATAAATATATTGACCTTTGTCCTAGTACATGTATGATAAATTGACAATCGATCACTCATTGCAGAATTTTGAGTGTTTGATTTATTGTGGAAGTCCAAGTGTCCAATTACTGGACAATTACATTGCTACAGTAAATGAAAACTATATGTGATGGTTTCTCTCTTTGTGCGCGCGCATGCAGACCCTCAAATATTTATCAAACTTCCTTCTTCTCCCATGGCTTTCATCATACTTATAGTTGCAGAAGAGATGAATGAACCTAACCAAGACGCTCACTGAATCTGTGTTACTCGTAGATTATAAACATTACAAAACTTCTCAGGTTTGTTATTTCACTTTGCACCTAGAAAGTCCCAAAGCATAATACCTAATGTGTATGTGGTCCAATTTAGGCACATGTATTCCATCTATAAGAAAATCACATTGATAAGCTTATAATCAAGTAGCCATATAAAAGATTGAAGTGTGATCACAAATTTAAACAATAATTAGTCCATATAAAAAAAGCATTACATTATTCTTTAAATTTAAGAAACAAATACTCTATATTTTCCTTTTAAGATGAAGACTTGTTTATGTAAAAAATCAATTTGTAAAGTCAACGCTCATAAATCATATTCCAATTTTTTAAATATTCTTTAATTCATTGTTATATATATAACATATATCAATATTAAATATCAATATTAATATTAATAATTAATAAATATAAATGATTTATTAATATTAATAATTAATAAATAAAAATGATTAATTAATTAATTAAAAAAAAATTGATGAATTCTTTAGGCATGATAAGGCTTATATAAAGCCCTACCAACGTAATTGTAAAATTTTATATTTTCAATATGGAGTTATTTTCTATTGGTTTATTATTCACTTGAATAATCCTTGAGAATATTCGTATACACCTATTACATTGATATCAAAGCCAACTCTTTCTCGGGCTTCTGATGATTTCCCGCTTGTAGCCAAAATTGTCAATGTTTCCTTGAATTTAGGTCTTTGACCTGTAACACCCTGGTTTTGACCCCGTTGCATTAAATGTACATGATATATATATTGTAATGATCATGGTGCGGAGCTAAAGGCCAAGGCCCCACCATTGATTGGTTATGCTATGTTTCAGGTTGAAAATTTGTCACTGATGGTATATCGGGGCATGCGGCATACATATTGAGTTTGTCATCATGTAAATATGCATATTTAATTAAATGAACCCGACCAACTACACTCGTGGCAACTAAATTGAGAAGGGGCATGATTTTCACAAGGATAAGGGTGGAGAAATTGTCAAACCTTGAGCCATGAGGGAAAAACCCATGTGTCACCACCTTGTCTTACCCAACCACCACCATTAAAAGCTCTGTTGAGTAGTTGAGGCAGTTATTGTTTTGGGAGTGGGGGTGGCAGGATTGTTCCTTGCCCACCCACACACTCCACCAACAATGAACCTCACGTTGGGAAAAAGGAAGAAAACTCTCCAGGCTTTCTACTCTCTCCACGACGGTGCTGAAACTCTCGCGCACTCCCCACTCGCGACTCTCCATTGTCTGTTCATCCTCACGCAGGGACCATTGTCTGTTCATTATTCTCACGCACAGGAATTTTTCCTGGTTTTGACTCACACAGCGAGCTGGGAGCCGTGCTCTTTCATCCATGATTTCCTGTGAAGGGCCATTCACGTTTTCGGCTGTATGATCTCTTTACAGACTGGTATGGCCGTGTAATTTACTGTCATTTTAATGTTGAGATTGGAGCTGTTGTTCTTCCCGTGAGTTATGGTCGTCGATGTTCTCCTCAAGATTTGTTGTGATTGTTGTGGTCTTCCTTATATTTTGGGGACGGGAGTCTGTTCATTTTCACGCACAGAAATCTACTCTGTTTGATCTCACGCAGCCAGGAGGGGAGCCGATTATCGATTGTCATTCATGTTTTTCCACAGAGTGGAATCGGGTGTGTTTTCCCTCTGTATTTTGGGGACCTAGTGCAAGTTTCCTTCACGCACAGGTTGAGAGTATGTATTTTCCTTCCCCAGTGCGGTCTGTGTAATTCTTTTTCGCTTGCTTAGTTGTCCAGGACGGACTGCTGTCTTTCCTCATGTTGTGATTGCATTTGCTGTTGCGTTTGGGACTGTTGTAATTCGCTTGGGAGTCGTTTTGGCCACGATAGAGCCAAGAACGAAT
The DNA here is from genome assembly GCA_001517045.1 of Pseudotsuga menziesii. NCBI lineage: Eukaryota > Viridiplantae > Streptophyta > Pinopsida > Pinales > Pinaceae > Pseudotsuga > Pseudotsuga menziesii. Next base: position 620,634 of record LPNX010058802.1, read on the forward strand.
CAGGAGTCATTTTCCCTATTACGCTGTAACAGCTGATTGATTGCATGTGTGCAATGGTTGGTCTTCGGACTATGTTGGGAGCAGGGATGGGGGCTTGGTTTGCTTGATAAACCTGGTGTCTGGAACCACACGGACAGAGCTAGAGGGCTAGCTTTTTTCTCCACAACCCCTGAATAGCACTAGAAGAGAATGCAGGGCCTGAGGGACTGTGTAGCAGAGAAGGGATTGATTCCTTGTATTGGGTGTGTGTGGGTGTCTTAGAAGTCAGGCTAGTTCTTGTGTAGGTGTTCTTGGGTCTGTAATGAGCTCACCAGCTTAGCATTTAGCCTTTCCCAACTCCTGGGAGGCCTGATAAACCTGACCATGTTGGCTTGGGTGTCTTGTTGATGGCCTGATAAACCCAACTATGTTGGCTTGGCTGTGATTGTGTACCCTTGGTTATGTATAAGCTTGCTTGTTCCTTATTCCTTGGAGAATCATGCCCAGCTCGGGGGTGGCAGTGTTGCTGAGAGATTTATGAGCACACTGACCTATGGTTGGGTGGAACGTTGCAGCGATGTAGCTGGTTGCGGAACGAGTTCTTCATAAGATAAGTGATCTTGTCCATTTTACTTTTGCAATCATATTTACTGTTAATGATTATGATGGACATGTTGAATGAATGCTTGTATGAATGTATGTTGCTTCTGCTGTGTATGATAAATAATTGCATCTGTGTATGTTCTACTTCAACGCATTCTGTTTTAGCATTTTTATGAATTCACATGTTCATGGGGCTGGTAGCCTGGATGGTTAATGCCATGGTAGCGTCCTCTTCGCCGGTCGGAGGGTCGGAGACGTGACAGCATGGTATCAGAGCTCATGTTGCAGCATGGGCCTGAATGGACCACGAAGATGCAGTGACAGAAGCAGGATTTCTTTCTGCCCAGTGGAGATCGGAAGTTGATGACAGAAAACTTCCACAAATTTGTTTAAGTGTTTGAACTGTCAGTTCATCGGAACACTTAGTGGGAAGGACTTCCGATGTAGCGGAGGAGCTAGGCAGAAGCATACACGACGGAGGACAGTTGGAAATAAAATTGCGGGAAATTTTCTAAGTGTTCGACATCCGTCGGCGGAAAATAATTGATCGAGCGCCCGCCGTTGCAGATGGCTAGACAACTACGCGTCCGACGGGTAAGGCCTCCGACCGCCGACGCCGTCAAGAAACTTTAAAATTTTTCTAAGGCCCAAAATCGTCGACTATCGGAAGAAGATAGTGTTTCGTGTGCCGCCGTTTCAGAAGCCTAGAGCACTAATCTTCCGACGAGAAGAGACCGCCGATACCGATCAGGTTATGCCTCAGTTGATTGGGCCGCCGATTGGAAGAAGATCGAAGATGGTGGGCTGTCGTTGCAGCTGCTGATGGAACTATTTCGCCGACGAAAAGAAGAGAGTCGAGCCGATCAAGCAGTGAAAAGGAAGACTAAAGAGAAAATTTCGAAAAAAAATTCTAAGTCCTGGAGTCGTCAGCCATCGGCGATGGTTAGTGGATAGAGCTTCCGACAACCGATGAGTTATGGTCTGCGGAACCCACAGTGGGATCGCTACCCACTGTTGTGGCTGTTTAGTGAACTATCCTCCCAATGAACAGAGCACCCGACCGCCGATGAACAGCGGAGGAAGTTAGTTGTTGGGACTGCCGAAACGTTGGATAAATAGTCGGGATGAGACCTGATCCTATACAAGGAAATTTTGAGTTTCCAAGTGGGATTTCGCAGCAGATTTCGACTGTTTTTCAGGGGAATTTTCAGCAGTTTTTCAGCAAGCCCCCTTGACCCCCGTCGTCCCCCTGAGACAAACGTTCTTTCATGAAGAAAATCTTGTGTTAGGCTAATTTGTTATTTTATGATTATTCCAAGAGAAGGTAAGTGATTCTGATTTATATCAATATTAAGCATCTAACAATTGTGTTACTAACACATTTGCAGAATCATAGTCACCTTCAAGGGAAGTATTCCAAGTAGTGTAGTTGATAAGCCAGAGGTGGTTCAGTCATGAAAACCCATGATGGGTATGATGCTCGGGATTCTTACGAGCGAGCAGAAGATGTCATGGGAGAAAATGTCCGTAATAGAATGATGACATAGAGTCTAATGGAAGGAAATTCCAAGAGACACCGTCAGATGTTGCAGCCACCATGAGAAGCTTGATTAAAGCTCAAGAAGAGCAGCACCAGTTGAATGTTGCTATGTTGCAGAGTTTGACAGACTTGCAAAGAAAGATAGACTTTGGACGAGGTACAGCAAGACCAGAAGGCAGTAAGAGCAGTACTAAGAGAAGGAGAAGGACTTCTAGTGGATCATCTGACTCTGAAGAATCCAGCGGGGATTCAAGTCCTTTTCATAAAAGGAAAAGAAAGAGACACCATGGGGATCGCTCTCATGATGAATTTAAGAAAGCTAAACCTTCTACATTTGATGGTGAGGTAAAGACTAGACAAAAGGCTGAAGCTTGGCTTCTTGGGATAAAGAAGTACTTTCAAGTGCATGATTATTCAGGAAACATGAAGGCAAGAGTTGCCATATTCAATCTGAATGGAAGAGCATCCATTTGGTGGGAACACTTCAAGCAAGTAAAGAGGATTAGTGAAATGAGACTTAAGTGGAAACCGTTCAAGAAGTATTTCAAGCAGAAATACCTCTCTGACAGGTATTATGATGACAAGATTAAGGAGTTCCATGAGTTGAGATTGGGACAACAGACCATGGAATATTATGCCAATAAGTTTTTGGAGCTGTTAAGGTATGTCCGGTACATCAGAGATGAAAAAGTGAAGGTCCAGCGTTTTCTGAGTGGATTACCTCAATCTTACAAAGATAGAATTGAGTTTTATGAACCTAGAACTCTTGAAGAAGCAATAAGGAAGGCTAAGTATTGTTATGAGCAAAGCAAAGGTAAGCCTGATTACCATAAGGCATGGAAGGACAAGAAAAATGAGAAGTTTGACCAAAGAAAGAAAGGTTTCAAACCTTCTAACTTCAGGAATCAGCAGAAGCAGCCATCCCAAGCTGAGAGTAAGCCAGTTGGAGTGACAGGAGAAAAGCCTAAAGATCCACCACAGAATAGAGGGCCACTTCAATGTTGGAAATGTGGAGGACCCCACATGCACAGAAATTGTCCACTCGAGAATGAGAGTGAAAGACCAGCTTATAACATTCAAGAAGCAGAAACAGTGGGTCAAGTAGCAAGGGCAGTCCCTAGGATTTATGCAGCACTGGAGGACCGCCAAGCAGATCACCAGTCAACTGTGGTTGAAGTAGCAGGTAAAATTGTTGAGCAATCTGTTTCTATTTTGATTGACCCTAGTTCTACTCACAGTTACATTACTCCTAGAGTAGTGGAGATTTGTGCTTTTAAGAAAGTAAAGCATAGGAAGTCTTGGTTAGTTCAGCTAGCCACTGGAACTAAGAGAAAGGTCAGTGAAGTGGTAGAGAAATGTCCATTGGTCATGAATGGATTTTTCACTCATGTAGATCAAAATGTTCTACCACTTGGTTCCTATGATGTTCTCACAGGAATGGATGGTTAAAAGCTCACAGGGTGAAGCTTGATTGTTACAATAAGACTTTTGAATACATGAATGAAGAAGGGAAACTAGTAGTTGTGAGAGGTATTCCAAAGATGATTTCAGTACTGCAAGTTTCAGCAATGCAGTTAAAGAAGTTATGTAGGAAGGGTTGCCAGCTGTATGCAGCTCATATTCTAGAGACATCAGGAGATGAAGCTCCTAGGTTGGAGGACTATCAGGTGTTACAGGAATTCAGGGATGTGTTTCCTGATGAGATTCCAAGGCTTCCTCCAACGAGGGACATTGATTTCACTATTGAACTTGTGCCAGGATCAGCACCTGTGTCCAAGACACCCTACAGGATGAGTACACCAGAGATGCTAGAGTTGAAGATGCAATTGCAAGAGTTGTTGGAAAAAAAGTATATCCGACCGAGTGTGTCTCCTTAGGGGGCACCGGTTCTATTTGTAAAGAAGAAAGATGGTACACTCAGGTTGTGTATTGATTACAGACAACTGAACAATGTTACTGTGAAGAATAAATACCCTTTGCCTAGGATTGATGACCTCTTTGATCAAATGAGAGGAGCAAAGGTATTTTCCAAGATTGACTTGAGGTCTGGTTACCATCAGGTGAGAATCAAGGATGAAGACATTCATAAGACAGCCTTCAGAACAAGGTATGGACATTATGGGTTTGTAGTGGTACCATTTGGTCTCACAAATGCACCAGCTACATTTATGTTCCTTATGAATAGTGTCTTCAGCAGGTATTTGGAAAAGTTTGTTCTTATTTTTCTTGATGACATTCTTGTTTATTCTAAGAATGAGGAAGAGCATGAAGAGAATTTGAGATTGACATTGCAATTGCTCAGGGAGCATCAGCTGTATGCAAAACTGAGCAAGTGTGACTTCTATAGAGATAGAATTCAGTATTTGGGCCACATTATCTTAGAGGAGGGTATATCTGTGGACCCTAAAAAGATTGAAGCCATTATGAATTGGCCTACTCCAAGAAATGTGACAGATGTAAGATCTTTTATGGGACTTGCAGGATACTACATGAGATTCATTAAGGGATTCTCCAAAGTTGCACATGCCGTCACTTCTTTGCAAAAGAAGGGGATGAAGTTCGAATGGACATCGAGGTGTGAAGAAAGTTTCCAACGGTTGAAGAATCTTCTCACCAGTGCATCCGTATTGAAGGTTGCAGATCCAGAAAAAGACTTTGTGGTGTGTACCGATGCATGTGGACAAGGGCTTGGATGAGTCCTTATGCAAGACAACCACGTGATATGTTATGAGTCAAGAAAGCTGAAGGAGCATGAGAAGAACTATGCCACTCATGATCTAGAGCTTGCAGCCATAGTACATGCTCTCAAGATGTGGAGGCATTACTTGATGGGCAAAAGATTTGAGCTCAAAACAGATCACTGTGGACTGAAGTATTTGTTTGATCAGCCTACTCTGAATGCTAGGCAAGCAAGATGGCTGGAGTTTTTATGTGAATTTGATTTTGAAATCAATCACATAAAGGGAAAGGAAAATAATGTAGCTGATGCACTCAGCAGGAAGGTGCAGGAAATGCATGTGGCATCTCTTAGTATTTGCCAATCAGATTTGAGGCAGCGGATTGTTAGTCATACTGCTGGAGATGAATTGTATGAGCAGGTAAAAGACAAATTGCAACAGCAAAGTCTTGAGAAGAGGTATGAAGGATATAAATTGGAAGAAGAGGGGCTTCTCACTTATAAAGGTAGAATTTATATTCCGAATGTAGCAGATTTGAGGAGAGTTGTTATGGATGAAATCCATCAAGCTCTGTATTCTGGTCACCCAGGATATCAGAAGACAATTGCTACGGATAGAAAGCAATACTTTTGGCCAGGAATGAAAAGGGATATGGCTGAGTACATTTCGAGGTGTATGAAATGTCAGCAGGTAAAGGTTGAGCATCAACACCCTGCAGGTTTGTTGCAGCCTTTGCTAGTTCCGGAATGGAAATGGGAAGGTATTTCCATGGATTTTATTACAGGATTGCCGATGACTTGGAGACAACATGATTCCATCATGGTTGTGGTGGACAAGTTGACAAAGGCAGCACATTTTATACCGGTTAAGTCTACGCATAAGACTGATGACATTGCAAAGATCTTCATGAAGGAGATATTCAATTGCATGGATTGCCGAAGGCAATAGTCTCTGACATAGATGTCAAGTTCACTTCCAATTTTTGGAAGGGGTTGTTTGCAGATTTGGGTACAAAGCTTAACTTCAGCACTGCATACCATCCTCAGACAGATGGGCAAACAGAAAGAGTTAATCAGGTACTTGAAGACATTTTTCGCATGTATCTAAGGGACAAACCAACCAGGTGGGAAGATTACTTGCACTTGGTAGAGTTTGCTTATAACAATGGACAGCAGGCATCCTTGGGGATGAGTCTGTATGAAGCTTTGTATAGAAGAAGGTGTAGGACACCAGTGACTTGGGATAATCCAGTGAATAGGATTGTGCTTGGACCATAATTGCTTAGGGAAATGGAGCAAGAGGTTATAAAGATCAGGCAGAATCTGAAAGCAGCACAGGACAGACAGAAAAGCTATGCAGATAAGCATAGGATGAACAGGGAGTTCAGTGTTGGGGATCATGTTTACCTCAGAGTGAGGGCAAGGAAGAGTTCCCTGAAGCTTGGAAGTTGTGCCAAGCTGTCACCTAGATATTGTGGGCCGTTTGAAGTGCTTGAAAGAATAGGGCCAGTTGCATATAGACTTGCATTGCCTGCTAGTACTAGAGCTCATAATGTTTTTCATGTTTCTTTGCTTAAGAGATATGTACATGATCCTAACCATGTGATAAATTGGGATGTGATTCAGGTGGAACCCGAGGGAGAGTTCCGAATCGAGCCAATGCGCATCCTCGACAGGAAGGTCACAATGCTCCGGAACTGGGCCATAGGGCAGGTAAAGGTGCAATGGGATCACTACGGACCTGAAGAGGCTACATGGGAGCTGGAGGATGCCATGTGATTGGCACATCCATTTTTGTTCTGAGGCGATACCAGTGTAGCATTTTGTTCAATTTTGTAAAGCACTGAGGACAGTGCTATTGAAGGGGAAGGGAATGTAACACCCCGGTTTTGACCCCGTTGCATTAAATGTACATGATATATATATTGTAATGATCATGGTGCGGAGCTAAAGGCCAAGGCCCCACCATTGATTGGTTATGTTATGTTTCAGGTTGAAAATTTGTCACCAATGGTATATCGGGGCATGCGGCATACATATTGAGTTTGTTATCATGTAAATATGCATATTTAATTAAATGAACCCGACCAGCTACGCTCGTGGCAACTAAATTGAGAAGGGGCATGATTTTCACAAGGATAAGGGTAGGGAAATTGTCAAACCTTGAGCCATGAGGGAAAAAACCATGTGTCACCACCTTGTCTTACCCAACCACCACCATTAAAAGCTCTGCTAAGTAGTTGAGGCAGTTATTGTTTTGGGAGTGGGGGTGGCAGGATTGTCAGTCCTTGCCCACCCGCACACTCCACCGGCAATGAACCTCATGTTGGGAAAAAGGAAGAAAACTCTCCAGGCTTTCTACTCTCTCCACGACGGTGCTGAAACTCTCGCGCACTCCCCACTCCCGACTCTCCATTGTCTGTTCATCCTCACGCAGGGACCATTGTCTGCTCATTATTCTCACGCACAGGAATTTTTCCTGGTTTTGACTCACACAGCGAGCTGGGAGCCGTGCTCTTTCATCCACGATTTCCTGTGAAGGGCCATTCACGTTTTCGGCTGTATGATCTCCTTACAGACTGGTATGGCCGTGTAATTTACTGTCATTTTAATGTTGAGATTGGAGTTGTTGTTCTTCCCGTGAGTTATGGTCGTCAATGTTCTCCTCAAGATTTGTTGTGATTGTTGTGGTCTTCCTTATATTTTGGGGACGGGAGTCTGTTTATTTTCACGCACAGAAATCTACTATGTTTGATCTCACGTAGCCAGGAGGGGAGCCGATTATCGGTTGTCATTCATGTTTTTCCACAGAATGGAATCGGGTGTGTTTTCCCTCTGTATTTTGGGGACCTGGTGCAAGTTTCCTCCACGCACAGGCTGAGAGTATGTATTTTCCTTCCCTAGTGCGGTCTGTGTAATTTTTTTCCGCTTACTTAGTTGTCCAGGACGGACTGCTGTCTTTCCTCATGTTATGATTGTGTTTGATGTTGCGTTTGGGACTGTTGTAATTCGCTTGGGAGTCGTTTTGGCCACGATAGGGCCAAGAACGACTCAGGAGTCATTTTCTCTGTTAAGCTGTAACAGCTAATTGATTGCATGTGTGCAATGGTTGGTCTTCGAACTATGTTGGGAGCAGGGATGGGGGCTTGGTTTGCTTGATAAACCTGGTGTCTGGAACCACACGGACAGAGCTAGAGGGTTGGCTTTCTTCTCCACAACCCCTGAATAGCACTGGAAGGGAATGCAGGGCCTAAGGGACTGTGTAGCAGAGAAGGGACTGATTCCTTGTGTTGGGTGTGTGTGGGTGTCTTAGAAGTCAGGCTAGTTCTAGTGTAGGTGTTCTTGGCTCTGTAATGAGCTCACCAGCTTAGCATTTAGCCTTTCCCAACTCCTGGGAGGCCTGATAAACCTGACCATGTTGGCTTGGGTGTCTTGTTGATGGCCTGATAAACCCAACTGTGTTGGCTTGGCTATGTATAAGCCTGCGTGTTCTTTATTCCTTGGAGAATCATGCCCAGCTCGGGGGTGGCAGTGTTGCTGAGAGATTGATGAGCACACTAGCCTATGGTTGGGTGGAACGTTGCAGCGACGTAGCTGGTTGCGAAACGAGTTCTTCATAAGATAAGTGATCTTGTCCATTTTACTTCTGCAATCATATTTACTATTAATGATTATGATGGACATGTTGAATGAATGCTTGTATGAATGTATGTTGCTTCCGCTGTGTATGATAAATAATTGCATCTGTGTATGTTCTACTTCAACGCATTATGTTTTAGCATTTTTATGAATTCACATGTTCATGGGGCTGGTAGCCTGGATGGTTAACGCCATGGTAGCGTCCTCTTCACCGGTCGGAGGGTTGGGGACGTGACATGGCCTCACAGTGGCTTTTGGCCATCCATATTCAGAGTTTCTCCGAAAAAATGGTTTTTGACCAAAACAATGGCTTTGGTCATTAGAATTTCATTGAAAAAATATTAATTCCATTCCAAATATGAAGAAGACCACGACGAAAAAAGGAAGAAAGAAAAAGAAAAAAAATATTCACAAGAGAAAGAAAAGAGAAGAGAAAAAGTTAAAGAATATCACTCATAAAACCACACATGATTTTATGAAATAGCCCATGATTTTACCTACAACATTTAAATTATAAACGAGTTTTATAAAGTATGCTTTGAGGACAAAGCACCATGAACCTTGAGGCAATATATATATATATATATATATATATATATTCCAATGAAAAAAGTCGTAATTTCATTGCATAGGCACAAAATTACATTCACAAATAGTATGAGGGAAAAAATACCCCATATAATGACAAATAGATAGTAGAAAATCCATGCCAAAGCATTTACAGAACAGACAACCAATGTATCAAGGTCGTCGATGTATCCCACACCAAAACGATGCAAAAAAAGCCAGAAAAAAAAATGCCCATGAATAGGGCCAGTGCCTCAAAGAAAAAAACCCTCGCAGGATAAGCCTACAACCACCGGCGGGAAGGAGCCATCGGAGAGGCACATAGCCACACCACCAGGGCCCTTGCTGTCTCAGCCAACGATAGCTTGGGAGCAGCCGCAGCACCAACACGGACCGAACCCGTCCAACCGCCATTGCCTCAAGGGAACATCCATCTGCAAAGACCACCGCCTCTAAAAAAAAGTCGTCGTTGCCGCAAGAATGGATCGTCGCGCAAGGGATGACCTCAAGCCCGTGGAAGATGAATCGAGCCCACGATGGAAATGCGCACACCCGCAGAGGAGAAAGGGCCGGGGGGTGGGAGAAAAGCCCTAGCCGTCGAGAGATGAAGGAAAAACGACTCTCAAACCCTAAAAAACCTAAAAATTACAAACCAAAAGCAAGACCAGACCTGCATTGGATCTCATATATATAAACATTAAATATCAATATTAAAATTAATAATTAATTAATTATAAAAAAAAATAAAGAGATGTACCATTTCTTTGAAAATGCACAATAAGGTTTATATAAATCCCTACCAATGTAATTGTAAAATCATCATTCATCTTCAATATTCATTTTATATTTTCAATATGGAGTTATTTTCCATTGGTTGATTATTCACTTGAATAATCATTGAGAATATTCGGATATGGATATGACATATATATTACTATTAATAATTAATATTGATATTTAATGCTTATATATATATAACACAACATGATTAAGTTAATGAAATATAAGATTCCAATGTTTTAGTTCAATTGGTTCAAATCCATTAGATTATTGCACTAAGTTAGGCTAATGGTTTACTAGAGATGTTATTTAAGAATGTGGGAAAGCATCTCCTAGATTTCCCTGTGAAGTCTTTTTTTGAAAAAACAAATTAATGAAAGTTGAACATAGTTTCAGGATATAAAGTCTTTTATTTTTCTTTATAAATTGCTAAGTAGAAATAATCACTTACATGGATCGTCTCAAAGAAAATACACATGGATAACCAATGTTTCCCCAAGGTTCCGGGAGGGTGGGATGAAGAAGCAAGTAGATACACATTCGGGACGCGTGGATACCACCCCCGAGTTTTACGGGGTGAGGCTAATGGTTTACTATAGATGTTATTTAAGAATGTGGGAAAGCATCTCGTAGATTTCCCTATGAAGTCTTTTTTGAAAAAACAAGTTAATGAAAGTTGAACATAGTTTCAAGATATAAAGTCTTTTATTTTTCTTTATAAATTGCTAAGTAGAAATAATCACTTACATGGATCGTCTCAAAGAAAATACACATGGATAACCAATGTTTCCCCAAGGTTCCGGGAGGGCGGGATGAAGAAGTGGGTAGATACACATTCGAGATGCGTGGATACCACCCCCAAGTTTTAGGGAAATTTGGGGGTGACGAGGGTATGCCAAGGTCATAAAAATTCTAAAATATAAAAAATATGAAAAATATAAATCCCAACAATAACAATTCATCCCATGCAAATTAGTGAATTACTAAATACTACATTTATCATTGTTCAATCATGCAATGTAAATTAAGATATGATAAATTAATAATGCAAACAAATTACATGATTCATTGTGATTTGGAGCTGTGTCAAAGGTTCGGTGTTTCGTGTGGGATGCCTAGAAGGTTCGCCAGATGTTTGGAGTTTTGTGCGGGATGCCCAGAACATTTATCGGAGGTTCAAAGTTTTGTGCGAGACACCAAGAAGTCCCTCCCAGGTTTCGTCATGGAGAAACGAGGTCCACCACAGACCAAAATGTTTCGCCTAGAGCGAAACGTTTCATGCGTTTCGTGTGGAGTTTTGTCATCCTTAAGACGCAAGAAACACAGAAACGTGTCCTTGACCCTGCAGAACACATCTCCCTAGAACACTGTGGATAACAGACTATGAAAATTGAGAAAGAACACACATAGATAACATATAAAATTTGAGATAAAAGTGAATATAATTAGTAGAAAAAATTAAGTTAAATTTCGTAAGATGAATGTATGATACATTATTGAAAAGCAATAAAGGTAGATCAGAAGAATTACTTTACAACTTTGGTCACAGGTGTTTCTTTAGTCAAACAATTATTAGTTGTAGATGATTACAAAGGTATAGAACATCTTTAGCCATTTGGTATATCCAAAGTGTTAGTTTTTCTTAAGATCTTATTAGATTATCTAGGATCTTTATCTAAAAGAATAACAAGTACAGCAAAATGCATAAGATATGAAAGATACATAAGACACAGATTTTCATCGAGGAAACCATAAAGGAGAAAACCCCACAAACTTCTTTAGAATAGTAAGATGATCAAAAGCAATAATAACAAATGTTCAGCATCTATCTTTCTGTCCTCCTCTGACTATCTCTCTCTCTCATGCGCCTTAAAGAGTGTGTGAGGTGTGTATAAATGAGGAAGAGTGCCTCCCTATTTATACCATTTCAAGTCATTGACCAAATATAACATCTGAGCCTACATGGCATCTCACATGGGGCCCACTTCTCCTAGAGAGACTACAAGTACATATTACATGATGTTACATTAGAAACTATTGCCCCAACTTACAATGGAGGTTGTACCTCAAGGTCTAGACACAATTTAGACATCCCGTAAAGGGGTAATACACATCCCCAATGGAGGTACAACAACATACAATGATAATATACATTAGAATATCTTCTGAAGTTACAAATACATCAACACTCCCTCTTAACTAGGAAGGTACTCTCTCTCTCTCTCTACACAGTCATCAACACATTTGGTCAAGTCTTCGTCGCATCGTCATCATCACAGAGTCATAGAGTCTTCATCATAGTTGTTGCCATCATATTCTTATAATTTGATCATCGTTTCATACTATCTGTCATCAAAAGTTTCTACAGTGCCAGCCCTTTTTCATGTTGGATGTAGGCCTAGCCTCCATGTAGGTCTTCAAATCATCAAGTAGGTACAGCTTAGGACTTATTTCCTTGCAAAACCTGAAGGATCTCCCAGGACTAATTATATGCCTTTGCAAAACCTGAAGGAGCATCCCATGACTGATTATATGCCTCTCCAAAACCTGAAGGATCTCCCAAGACTGATTATATGCCTCTACAAAACCTGAAGGAGCATCCCATGACTGATTATATGCCTCTGCGAAACCTAAAGGATCTTCCAGGACTGATTATATGCCTCTGCAAAACCTGAAGGAGCATCCCAAGACTGATTATATGCCTTTGCAAAACCTGAAAGATCCTATTGTTACCTTATCATCTTCAAATCATCTCATCGTCACACAAAGCACAGCCCAAATACACATAATACAACACTTACATCCACTGGCATGGGATGACAAACCTACCACCATCCGGGAAAAGGATCGGCAATTACATCAACGACCATGGGAGGACCAACCTACCAGGATGTCGGAAAAGCTTCGGCAATTACATCAACGACCATGAGAGGACCAACCTACCACCATGTCAGAAAAGCTTGACAATTACACCAACAACCATGGGAGGACCAACCTACCACCTATCAGAAAAGCCCGACAATTACATCAATGACCATGGGAGGACCAACCTACCACCATGTTGGAAAATCCCATGTGTATCCGCGCCTTCCGGACTCATCACTTCCCCTTGGAAGGAACCTTGATATGAAGTACACCAAGATTCTCTCTGAAGTATTCAAACTTCACTCTAGCTAGCGACTTAGTCGATACATTGGCTATTTGCTCGTTTGTCGCAACATACTGGAGCTTCAAAGCTCCTCTCTACACCATCACAGCCGAATTTGAACCCAAAATTCGACGAATGCCATGTCTGAACTTCGACAGACACGTGTCTGTTATTTGACAACAACGTTTTTTTTTTGTCGTCAATGGGAATTCGTCGGATATTCGACCCCCTGTCGAATCTCGTCGACTTTTCGACAGAGTATGAAGCTAATATGGCGAAGTTTTTGACCAGTAAGTCGTCAAATTTGAGACGCCTATGTTGTCGGATTTTCGACTTTGCCTTGTCGAAGGTGAGCCACCTCCGTTGTAGAATTTCTGACATCTCCCCGTCGAATTTGGGACACCTCCATGGTTGAATTTTCGACCTATAGCCGTCGAATTTGAGACGACTAGTGGTCGAATGTCCGATGGTCGCTCGTCGAATCACCCTCGTCGAAGCCATGGTAATTTTGTCGGACATGGGCCACAATCTTTCGGAAATCCGACGGAAACTTAACGTTAGAGCTTCAACAGCGTCGTTGGATTGGCATGATATCCGACGACAACTACCACTCATTGGTTGTCAGATAACCAACGAGAACCTGTATATTAATAATAAAAAATAAGCTAGCTTGCGGTCAACATATTTCATGAATGCCCACGTGGAGTTGTGGGTTTAATAATGCCCAACTATGGCATTTCTATTGTAGTCAATTTACTTTTCCTTAAATTGCACAAGTGGGTTAATGATGTCCATATGGAAAAGTACAACAGACATGTAATGGACTTGTTATTGGTTTTTCTACATATGTCAAGGCCTTAATACTAGATATCAGAATCATTATGAAGATAAGTGTTCCATATTTTGAAGATTACAAGGAAAATAGTATGGTGAGGTTGTTTTCCGTTCTAGCTTGAAATTGCAATTAAACTTTCATAATGTAATTCAAAGAAGTCACTATCCAGAACAAGAATTTATGCTCATGTGATTTTCATACCATTGAATCCTTTTTCATGAAAAATAGAGATGAGATGGATGGAAAGCATAGATAATAAATTTCTTAAGGGCCCAACGTAAGGTCTATTGAAAAGCATATAAATAGAGAAAAACATCTTTGAAAAGTTTAATACATAGGATGGAGCCATTCTCTCTAGGACCTATATTTCAATCATATTCAATAAAATAAATTATTTAAAACCTTGAACAATAGATAGAAAATAGAGATGATGAGCTAGGCTTATGGGATTATTTCAAGACGGTTAAATATTTTATATATGGGATGTTGAATCTGTTATATTATTTTCGTACCTGATTATCAAACCACTAGTTGAAAATATGTAAAGTAGTTTTTTGAAATGTAATAGGGGATAGGGAAGTTTATAAGAGTTTACATATGAGCTGGTATAATGTAATACTATGTAAAGTGTTGAAGCATAGAGGAGTTTATTGAAATATATATGCAAGTTGATAAGAGCGAAATTGACATGGAAAACTATAAAGAGATCTACTTATTCACAAGCTCATCTCTAATTCTGAGAAACCCAGAAGCTAAAATTGAAAATAAAAATAGTGTACCTAACTATAATTTACCTATCACATATCTGAAGCATTCATTTAAGCACAACTTTAAAAGCTGTTGCGTGCAATTTCTCTTGGAGAGCATTATAGGGAATAAAGAAATGTTTTCTTCATTAGAGTGATAATGTTATAGAATATAGCTTGGGGTTTCTAGGAAAAATATTGCTACTTCAAGGTGATAGGAGGCTAATGGATGGGTTATATGCCACTTTGGATATCCAAAATCACAATCACTCCATGTTGTTGCATTATGGAAGGCAATTGATCTTCAAAGAAGTCTATTGCAAAAAGTGATGTACACACGGCCAACATAGCTAATGGTATATAATTAAAGTGCTCATAAATTACTCCATGCTTAAGAGGAAATTTAACTCCAATTTCTATTAAAAATGAGTAAACACTTTCTCAAAAGTGGATTGATATATCCACCTTACTTGCAAAGGTAAGCTTCCTCTTATGTCACGTATGTGAGATGAGCTTCTACCTAGAAGTCCTTGCCTTGGTGTCTACAATATGTCTTCTAAGAATGGAGGCTAGAAGTCTATAGAATGGTCTCTTATTGATGCACAATTTATACTTCCTCTAAATGTGATGGATCATATATATTAAGGTTGTTAACATTTTCACTATTTTTATAGATGCTTCTTGTCAACATGTGCAAATGGAACCTTTCCAAAAATAGAAATGTATTCCAATGAAACAAGTATGTCGCTCATGAAATCATGTACTACTCAGAATCTTTTATAATGTATGTTATTTGTTGGAATCTCTGTTTTCCACATGAAACTTTTGTGCTATTGTATTTTTCCATAATTGTGTCCAACTCCAATAATTCAAACCTACAGAGTGTATCGTTCCTTTTGCATATTGTAGTAGCAAATTTTGTTCATAGGAATTATGTGGGTAAAATGTGGTGGCATTTAAAAAAGAGAAAGTTCTGGCATAAATGACTTCCTTCATCTACTCATCTCAGAAAGATATAAGATTATGAATATGGCTCTCTTTGCTTCCATATTAATCTAAAGTTGGCTCAACTATGAAAAATCTAATGTTCTTAGTACTTGCCTTCAGTTGTAGGTTTATTGGATTTAACCTCCTCCTTTGGATTGTATCATCTGATCAAGTTGTAATTGCTACTTGTTTTGTTCCTTGACTCCCCCCAGATCCCTATTTCTTCATTTTAGTCTTGTTTAAGTTTTTCTCGTTGTGTTTTATTTCCTTTTAGGGATCTATAGAATGTGTCTTGGCCCAATTTTTAATACTTTTATCTTCTATTCCCAAATTTAGGACATAGATGAATGGATATTGGTGGACCATGAGTATATTTCTAGGAATATGAGTGTTTGATAAAGTGAACCAAGCATGATTATAACAAATAGTGAATGGGCCAAGATCTCTATCCCTAGTAACCAAGAGAGAGGTTTTGTTGTGAGAAGATATCTATCACTTGTGAAATGTCTTGATTGACGTCAGGTCTATGGAGATTCCATGTTGGTGATTATGTGGATGAAGAACAATCAACAAATCCATAAAGTGACTTTACAACCTTTGGCTATATAGATCAAGGAAAATCGACATCTCTTTGATATGATCACTTTTGACCATATATAGAGATCTAGGGAAACCCTAGGTTTGTATCCACAATCTAATAAGATTTGAAAAATGTATATATTATTTTGACAATGATTCTATTACAAATAAAACCATTCAAAGCCGACAATAAGGAACCTAACATTTTCAGGCAACAAAACATGGTGTCCATGTTTTTGGACTTCTAAGCATATTTGATCATTTCTAAGCATATCTGATATATTCTATTATCAATTCAAGCAAGTTAAAATTATAGGGAACAAAGAATGGTAGAAATTGAGCAAGTATGGAATACAAATCAAATTAACCAAAGCAAAATATGTATGAGAATTAAGAATATGTAGCCTATACTATTTTTATATTTTTTTTTGTTACAACTTACCTTGATTTGTGGAGCTTCGCACTGTCTTCTTCTACTTTACCTTTCAAAACATCATTCAACATACTACAAATATTTTCTTGTTGCAATAATTTCATGTTATGACCCATCAAATAAATATTTGCATGTTTATGAAAATAACAAAACCAATCTAAATAAATACAATACTATTACAATGTAAATTACAATACTATTCAATTATTCAGGTAAAGTAATTGGTAATAAGATATCACCTAAGAAAACATGGAGAACCACAACACCATGTATATAAAGCCATCAATCACATCAAAACGTCATTTTTTGCCTCTAAACTATGAATATGTTTCTCAACGCTATCTGTAACAAGTTCCAATGGATGAATCAAATAGCAATAGTGAAATTTAAACACTACAATTATAGAAATAATTGTTTTTAATGTATACTTTCTTACCATTCATTGTGCTCCTCTCTATTTCAAGAATAATTTAATATTCTCTACTAAACAGGACCAACCACGTGAAGGTGGAAGCTCTAATGGCCTTCCCCCCTTCTCACATCACTCTCAGTTCCCCAAACCCAATGCATCTACTTGCAAATAACAATTTACTGTAAATTAACTCACTCAATAGCTGGAAAAAAATTTCATTAAACCATTCATTAAATCATTCAATCATTCAATAGCTGAAAAAAACATTCATTAAACTCTTCATTTAGTCAATAGCCAATAAAAACATTCAGTAAACCATTCATTAAAGCATTCATTTAACCATTCATTCATTAAATAGAGGAAAAAACCATGTACTAAATTTTGTTATAAATAAGAATTACTCGAAATTTTTTCAGTCACTTTCTTTTTACTTTTCTTCTCTTTACATATTTAGAAAGAAGCGCATTTTCTAGAATCTGTTAATCGGTCTCCCTAGTAGATTGCTCGCTAGGTTGAACTTGCGGCGAGGGGCTCGGAATTGCTGCAATAATGTTTTTGTTTTTTATAAATACAAGTAATTCATTTAAAAAAACATTACAAATGTGTTTTTTTACCTGGCATGGGAACATCAGCATGTTCATCATTATCCTATACAAGCTTACCCTATTTAGTGTTACCTGCATCTACATGCTCTGCAGTTGAATTGTAGAGAATTATAAATAATGTTCATCATCTGCAATTATCTATACAAGACAGTAGCATATTAATAAATTCATTACTAGGAATCGAAACATGATCTTCGACCGGTTGGTGTACATCTTTGACATTAACGGGATCATTACTTTCCTGCTCAAAACAGAATAAATAGTTTATGTTATGTTTTTATAACGAATAAATTGCATGAGAATTAATAAATTTTCATTAAACTATAAAGTTTTTATATACTTGTGCACTAAATGGATCAGCAAAAAATCATGCAGTATGCCCAGACAAATTTTTTCGGCGTTCAACAACGACTTCAAAGTTGTGTTGGAAGCCAAGCTTCAAGTCTTCCTGAGTAGGAAATTCTTTGAATAGTCGGCCTGCATATTTGCATGACGTCATCAATTTTACATTTTTTCCAAAAGAAAACGAAAAATAATTTTCTATATATTATTTGGATGCAGTATGGGGTTTTCTTTACTTACAATTCGTGCTGCCAAATTCAAATAACCACAAAACCCAAGCTTGTGTTGATCTATTTTTTACAGTCTTTCTTTGGTGGCCTTTGATGTGCCCGACAGCCTAATCAAATGTTGAATTACATTAGTCGATGTTTCAAATTCAATATAAACATTAATAATAATAAGGCTTACCATTACATTGTGGAATGCATTGCATACCTTTCTATTTCTGGTGGTACATTTTATGTTTTTCTCATACCCTTCTCTTTTCCATCTTCCACTACGGCTTTCCACTCCCTTGATGGAATCATCAGAGGGCGTCCATACCTAGGGTTCTTTTCTAGGTGAATCTTATATTGGTTTCGGACAATCTTCAGATGTTTTCCAACCTTCTTTAGGACCTTCGATGTATCGAAGGTATCTTTTCCGAACAAACCAACCAACCGATTAGTCAGCTCATCCTTTAAAGCTTTTGTTTGTCTATCCCATCTTGTGCGGATGGTGGGCCCGAAGATATCCAAGGCCAAATCATTTAGATTTTTAAAAAATACATCATTTCCTGCAATATAATCATGCCATCATTAGTCAACATTAAAAAAAATTATCGGTATATTAGAAACAAATTATAAAAACTAAATTGAGCAATCTATAATTACCTGGAATCGTCTCTATCTTTATTGGAACGAGATCATCGGTCACTAAAAATGTTGTCACTATTGAACCAATGCTAGTGACATGAGAAGATCCAGAAAATGTTACTTCAGCATCAGCATTAGTATCAAATCATGCATCCACCCCTTCTTCTGCAGGATCTGTTGTGGGTCGATCAACATCGGCTGCACCCTCTGTTGGACTCAGGGGTGTCGCAGAGCGTGTTGCTGACTGTTCAGAGGACAAAATGGGTGCAGTATGCGGTGTACGTTGAGTGGTTTGGTCACTGGGACCAACACCGCCTTCACCACTAGTGTAAGGTTGCAAAATTTCATGTAAATACAAACCATTGTATTATAAGTTCACTATCATATAAAATTAAAAATTGTAAAGTTCGGAACGAATTTACATTAGGATTCTGCAACTTACTTTCAAGGACTGACATCTCTTGATCAACAAATGAACCTTTGCTTTGATCTTGGCTATCATTGGAACATTCAATGCTAGACGAACCATTTCCTCATGTTGTTTTTTAGAGGTCTTATGTAGCACCTTCAATGAGTCTACATAAGTACCAATTTCAGCATCATTAAACAACTAATAGACATCAAAATATAAAGTCTCCTGAGTTGTTGTTTCATGGAACGAATCATTTGTCTACTACAGAAATATATAAAACATTGCTTAGTTGTTGAAGCAATAGTCTGTGCAAAAGAATATATTAACAAAAATTGTCTATCATGATAGATTACTAAAATAACATATATGTTTACCTGATGCCTAGACGATGGTGTGGTCTGATCAACAATTGGGGACTTTCTCCGATAATCCACCTACAGAAAACGTATACAACATTATAATTATGAACGCAATCGTAAAAATAAAAAAAATACATAACAAAATAAATATTATGCTACATGTTTTATATGTGTACAATTTTGAAGTATTTAGAATGTAGAATTGCATTTAGGTTTACATGTTGCCCCGAGACTGTAGTCGTCTGATCAACAACTGGGGACTTTCCATGATCATCAACCTGTAAAAAAGTAGACAATGTTATCATAATGAACGCAAACATAAAAACGAAAAAATACATAACAAAATAAACATTATGCTACACGTTATACATGTGTACAATTTTAAATTATTTAAAATGTCGAATTACATTCATGTTTACCTGTTGACTCGATGTTGCAGTCGTCTGATTAATTATCGGGTGGCTTCCATGATCAACACTATGCATTAAAAATAGATAAGATTATATAAACGAACCGAATATACTATTGAAAATAGATAATAACATATATGTTTGTCTATCCTAAATTTTTATAATGGCAATATCGATGTATACCTGTCGCCTTAAGGCAAGTCTACTTACATCTACTGTGAGGGAGGTTCCCCTAAAAAAACCCTGCATCAAAAACATACTAAAAATTACCTAACCAAACCATAATACTCACTAAAACAATTTTAAAACATAAAATTTTGATGTATACATGTTGCCTCACGGATTGTGTACTCCTCTCACCTTTTGTTGGGGTGATGTACCCCACATCCCCTCTCTGTTAAGTCAACATATGAGATTTAATAAAAAAATTATAATTATCTGCTAACGAAAAATCCTAAAGATGTTAAAATAATTAATAAAAGCTTGGGTAAATTGTTGGATGTACCACATCCATACTAACCGTGTTTGTATGTACTCGATTCAAATTGTAATTAATAAGCAGTTCTTCTCCAGCAACTATTGATTTAATGGCACATACAAAGACATTGTTTCTTTCATGCACCTTGAATATTCAGTTGGGTTGCTTAAGTGTAGACTCTGGTTGTTTACTGTTTATAAACCTTGCAATATTCCTAGTTATTTTTTGCCTTCCGTCAATGTACAATGTTGCTCCTTTATTTTGATCTGTCTTTCAGTTGTAAATAATTTGCTGACAACCCATATCTACGCATACTTCGTGTATATTGGACCAGATGCGTTCAATCATTGTAGTTGTAAGGGGGTCCAACATACTCCATCAATTATGTACATCTGTTGTATCCAACCTTTATGTCATCCATGCAAAACAACCCCAATCCATGTAATGACGACGGTGCAATTCTATATATCCTCTCATTCACACAAAAATCAGTGTTGACTTGAGGAAGATCCCTAGGTACCCATTGTTTCACTAGGTGTTTGCACCTTAAAGGCACCTCGAGGCCTCTTATTGTCTCATCATCACAGGAACATGACCCCCTCTGGGAAAACATTCCATGCATTTATTAAATTTTCTTCTAATCTTATGACATCTAGTTGATCTAGCTCTTGTAGACCTACTGAATATCTCACTTTCCTCTAGCCTTCTCAAACTCCCCTCGCTGGAAGAAGATATGTCTCACAAATACATGTTTGGTTCTACCTACACCATGGCCAGAAAAATAAAAAAATAAAAAATAAAAAATAAAAATTGGCAAATAATAGCAAAATACCAGCAAAAAACTTGGAAAGACTTATAAGCATGACATAATAGTGATATCATTATCCTGAATAATATCAATAATTCCCTAGTATAACAGTTCATCACATAGTCATATAACACGATATAGATATCAAGTCGTTCCATACAAATGTTTCAGCTAATTTATCTCAAAATACAAACTATGTTTTTTACAATATTCTTAGGTGTACCTTTTTTAATTTATTTTGTTTTCTCACCCAAAAATATTAAAGACCCAATTTACAGATCTCAATATATCTAATAAATCATTTGCAAATATTTTGTAACTTTTTTTCAGAAAAAAAAAAAGAGGTGTTCATTGATATTCAATAGTGAATCAAAGGTAACTTTTACATAGTCCTGGAAATAGGTCAGTCCATACACGAGTGGAGATCATAAGTATCAAAATAATTCCCAAGGAGAGGAACGCAACCCACAATCCCAACATGACTGAAGTAGCAACACCACACAGAGAACGTAAGGATCCCAAACAACTTATCCAAGGAGGCATCGAGGGTGGAGAAAACACACCCCTGAGGGGATGAAAACAAACTATATATCCCCAACTAAAACAAGAAAGATGTTAATGTCCCATAGTAGAAAGAACCAAAAAAGACTATGCCACAGAAATCAAAAAGCTCTTAAATTAATTGTATCATGCCTTTCTCAATGATTTCTCCTTCTAAAACTTACGAGGAAAGAAGGCCAACCTTCATATTCAATGCTTCCTTGGATAAACGGTCTGCACTCGTATTGTGCTCCCTATAGACATGGGTGAAGTCATAAAAAATGAATTGAAAATGTCAGTAGTTAGCATATATGTCGGATATCCGACGAAATGTATTACTTTCTCCTACCTCTATAGATGAGTTCACATTCTTAGAGCTTCTATCACTACACCGACCTGATCACACAACTTCTAGGTCACTTCTCCACTCTACATTAGCTCGATTATTCCTTTTCTTGGCCACTCCTCTTTCCTTACTGTACACCCGTAGGATTACATATAACTTAAATAAACTTCCAACTCATCACAACAAACTCCTAAACTCAATGTTATAAAATTGTAACAAACGTTTAATAATATAGTCAACCCCTATATCCAATGAACTGAATAACTCAATCCTTGTCCATTCATTTTGTCATTAACTGTTTTCTTGATATTTACACAAGTGTCTACGTAGATCATATATTTATGCATGGTTTTTGGCTTCCTAAAACGTATTTACAAACTTTGGAAAATTACACTAATTTCCTTTAAGAGAATACACACGCTTGGGAAATATGAAGACCCTAATGTATGAATAACAATTTGAAGATTTTGATGAGACTGAGATGATCCTACATCAACACGAAACAGTAAAGAATCCAGGCGGAAGTCCATTTTAAGTAAAGAAGAGATGTATTGTTATGAGATGGTCTAAAGCTGCATCTCAAACAAACTCCAATTGATGATAGAAAGAGACTTATCCAAATCAATACTGCTATGTGTGATTAAATAGACTAGAAAATCACCAACTCATCAACTATGTTTTTGACATAAATATTTGGATAGAAATGACCGTGATAGCTAACAAATTAAAGTACTGCGATAGCTAACAAATCAAAGTATATTGCAATTTTGGAATGAAGAGGCTTGTCGCTGAACTCCAAAAACTTGTCAAAGAGATTGATCTTTTCTAGGCAATCTTGAAATGAAAATATAAACATTGGTGCTCAAGCATTGAAAGAAATGAATACCCCTTGTTGATTTGGTGTTGGGAAGTGGGTCTCATGTTGAATCTTGGGCTTGTGAATTTGACACCCATACGTGTATTTTTTATTTTGTGCAACTAGGACATAATTTAGAGCAATCGTCATCATCATAGGTGTTCTCCTTAATGTGTGCTTAAAACTCATCAATGTAAATTGCAAATAATCATCATAAGCAAACATGTTGCAATCTTTATCATGAGATCATGAGCATGTACAATATCATCAGACATTCAACATGCATGGAAAGTCTTCCCACAAGCATCTTCCATCCAATATTAGATAGGGCTTGTATAAAGTTTAGACATAATCAACATGAGGGTGCCAACCTGCAAAATTATCAACAATATCTTCAAGAGAGAGATATAGGCTCCTCCATCATCACAGTATTCTCAACTTGACAAGAAGAAAAATGTTTAAACAAGGAAATGGAATTTTGCCTCAAGTTACATTGTTGGGAATGACTGATTTGTTTATCTTGTTGTTCAACAACATTTCCATAATGCAAAAACAAATATCTAGGTGCAAAACTATATGAAATTTCCAAAATTTGAGATGGTGAAGATGGCTGGGAAAATTAATGACAAAACTTTGTTGTACTCGAATAATTTCTATACAATTCATAAGATGGAAAGGAAAGGTCACATTAGTCCATGGTTTTGCAATCCCTATATGGGTGGTCTCTACAAAAGTATTATGTAAATGCAACCTTGGACAGCCTTGTCTCAACATGTGTACACCTTGGACAGAGAGCACTTCAAGAGGAGACCATATCTTGAAAATATATTAGGTTACTTGTGGATTTAGTCCACTTTACTATTGTTGGCCTCCCTCTCCTATTATATATGAAGGGATGAGAGAGTCTTTAGTTGTATTATTCATGTAGAATCGAGTGAGAGTTGACTGGATCGATTGTATCTTGAAGAAAAACTTTCCTTGAATATTTTTACTTGTCTTTATGCAAGGAAAGAAGGTGCTAGGGTTTGTGAAAGACAAAACCTAGAATATACTTGAAGGGTTGGGGTTTGCGAAAGATAAAACCTAGAGGATACTTGAATTTCTAGGGTTTGATTCCATGTGAGAAGGACCTAGGGTTTGTGGAAAAGAAACCCTAGAGGAGTCTTGGAGCTCTTTGCTTGTAGAGTTTGTGTGATGCAAGCTTGGTGAAAGATCAAGAATGGACTTGTTGGTGTTGGTGCTAACTTGTTTTAAGGCTTTTGGTGTGGAAATATAGCTTGGTGTGATACATTGCTAGGCCTTTGTATAGCTCATTAGTGTTTTATATTGATGGTAGACACCCTAGCTAGGGTTCTGATGCATTGGAGACTCTTAGTTTGTGGATAAGCTTGAAGGACTATTTTGTACCAACTTGTGATAAGTTGTTTGTATGTACTTGTAACTTTATTTTTATGTATCTGTCAAGTGTACAATCTTGCCCAGACTGTGTACTTGAAGATCTGGTTTTCAAAGTATATTATCATGGTGAATGAGTAGTTTCTAGGGCTATTTGGTATGTTGATTTATCATAAACAGTTAGCTATTTTTGTTGAGTGATTTGACAAGTATATAGAAGCTAAGAGGGCAGATTTGTGGCTATAACAATTCTGTTGTTAAAAAGTAAATTTCATATTTGTAATATGTTGGGACTTGAGCCCTAAGGAGAGTGTCTTTAGTTTTAGTATTCATGTAGAATCGTGTGAGAGTTGATTGGATCAATTGTAACTTGAAGAAAACCTTGCCTAGAGTCTTTATACTTGTCTTTATGCAAGGAAGGAAGGTGTTAGGGTTTGTGAAAGACAAAACCTAGAAGATACTTGAAGGGTTGGGGTTTTTGAAAGACAAAACCTAGAGGATAATTGAAGTGTTAAGGCTTGATTCTATATGAGAAGGACCTAGGGTTTTGATAGTGGTTCCAACCTCATCAAACATCACATGGTGAGTAGGAGTTCGGCAGAGAACACTTTTTATGAATGCGGGATTGGCAGGATTGTAACTATTTCCTTGGAT
This sequence comes from Pseudotsuga menziesii, assembly GCA_001517045.1. Lineage (NCBI taxonomy): Eukaryota > Viridiplantae > Streptophyta > Pinopsida > Pinales > Pinaceae > Pseudotsuga > Pseudotsuga menziesii. The sequence goes on from LPNX010058802.1 coordinate 645,618, forward strand.
TCTATCATGTATGAGAATATGGGAATGGCATTGAATCAAAAGCACCAAGCCATCTGTGTAACCCGATGTCAATGGTGCTGATTGTTGAACTCCTCATTCATAGGCTTAGAAAAATTGTATCTTTCACTTGAGCCAAAATCCCTGATTAGGCATGTCAAAAATTTTCTACAATATTTTTAAGGCTTGGCCATAACAAGTCTGCAATTTACACTTATAGCCAATGTACAAATCTCAAAAATATACTACAACAATTCCATTATATATGTGCCTCAAATTATAACACTAAAGTTCAATATATCCAATAAAGAGACAATATTCCATTGAATAATCAATCCATACATTGCACAATTCAGACCTGATATTATCAAGTCTGAAGAGGACAAACAGATCACTCTTCACAACCCTCCTATGATGGCTAATAAACACTATATTAGCAGAAGTATTTTTTAGGTAGGAAAAGAAAAAAAATAGTACATGACAACAAGCTTATAATGCAAAATGATAGCCTTGAATATCCCAAAATCTAGCTCCAAATCTACAAATATATATTCAACATTCAACCTAATGGCCTAGGGCATTTCTCCACAATGGAAGAAACACATTGCAAATGAGGATCTGCTATTCTTTTGTAGATTTCCATCCAACTACCACCAATACAAAAATTAATAAAATGAGGCCAAAACCTTAGGATGTTAGCCTTGAAGAATTCAAATGTGCTTGACATATTCACCAACATGCCACTTGTCCTCTCCTAACATGAGCACTCTTTCTTAGATGACTTGCAAGGCTTCTTGGAATGGTGTGACCTAGAGATGTGTGCACAAAGAGCCTCAAATGCGGAGTGCTCCTCTTCTTAAATGATGCCACATGTGAGGTTACTTGAGGTTTGAGGTCTGAAAATCATGGAGGTTATAACCTTGATTTGGTTTATAAATTGTTGATGATATACCTTATTTTTTATAATAAGAGTCAGCAAAAACATAAAAACCTATTCACTTTCAAAATTTTCAACGTCCCAATAGAGAAAACCTAATTAGAAGATGTTACAAAAGTACATAATCTTCTTTTCATATATATAGATCAATGGAAGGTAACAGAGAGAAAAGGTGTAGGGAACATGAATAACTTAAAATGAACATCCTAAGATACCGCTACAAGAGTGATTAGTTTCAATCAAGCTAAGAAAAGTTGAGTAGAGCTATTGTAAATGGAGATAGTAAATGGAGATAGTAAATGGAAATAGTAATTTCAGCTAACTAAGAGAAAGAAAACTGGACATAAGTCACCTACATTTTTAAAGGAGTTCAAATATTTTTTTAATCATGAAACCAGAATTCTTATTTTTATGAACTGTCATTGATGCCAACAGGGACTTGCAGTGGGACCATGGGTTGTCATTGATGCCAGCAAGCCCCACTTGCAGTTCCTTGGACCATTTACATAGTGGGTTTGTTCATTGAAGCACCTTGTACCCTGTTGACAAGGTCCCTGTACCCACAAGGTTCAATCTTGAAGCCACCACCTTGTTGAAGATGTTGAAGACCCTGCTGATGGTGCTAAAGACCCTGGATATGATGTTGAATCTATTATGGACGATGGTGATTCCCTAGATGGGTTGTAGAAGCATTAATGACCCATTTTGTGGTCATTCATTATCTGATGGTGTCATGGTACCCTAGGAGAAGGTCTGACAACCCCACAGGTGATTTCATGATGGATCTTGACCCATAGAGGTCCCCTTGCATGGCTAAGGTGGTTGAAGAAGCCCGTGATGCCTCTTGCTTGATGAAGAATCCCTTGGACCCATATTTGTTGGATTAAAGGTCCTTGATGACTTAATGAATACTTGGAACCTTTGATGATGACCTTGATGCCCTTACAAAGATCATGAAGCCCATTACTTGTACTTAATGTGGTTAAGGCACCCACACACATAATGGCTTGATGATGAAGTTTACAATGGTCCATTCGGTGACAAGCTTGAAGGCCATGGTGGCACCTTGCACATGACATTCCATTGAACACCCTAGTGGCTTAATGCAACCCTATGACAATGTGGAGGATAAAATCAATTTGCATCATTCTTGTCAGCAAGACCTATGTGGCAATAGAGGGTTGTAGTAGATTGTTAATATCAATATAAATTTCGATTGCCCCTTTACTGGGCACAACTATTAATCGAGGTAAGGGGTTTTGAAACATCGTCTTATAGGTCTCCTCTGTATGTAGTCTTAGAGTATACAACTATGGGAAGGGAATACCATGACTGATCATTGTGCTCATATCTATGACGATTGAAAAATGTATTGCCTCATCCTTAACGAGGGCAGTCTCCTAGGTGTTCCAGTCACCTATCAATGGATCCTACAATGAAAACAAAGTGTTTAAATAATTGGGCCTACTACCCATAGTTTTTTTTATAGTTGTGTAGGGTGGTTTGTGTAGTCGTGCTACCTTTAGCAGTATATATGGTATAAGTGCTCGCTATAGATGGTTTGTTGGTAGTCGTATGTATTGGATAAGGTTCAGGGTTATTTTTAGCATTATTGACGGTAGGGGCACATGGTTCAGTGCTATTGCTGGGATGTGCAGATTTGTGAAGAATCATAGGCACATTTCACACAAAAATGGTGTCCAACCAAAATCTATAGCACATAATGTCAAACTAGTAAACTTTCAGGTGAAGTAAGTGTGGGTACTGACCAATTTTGGAGGCATTGCGTCCTTTGGGGATTCTCAACCTCCTCGATGATCTCCTTGACTTCCTCTGTGACTCCTTCGCCTCCTCGACCTCCTTTGCCAACTACTTGACCTCCTCTACAACCTCCGCGGTGACCTCTGTGACCTTGATGATCATGATGATGAAGATGAAGATGATCATGATGAATATGAAGATGATGATGATGATGATGATGACGATGATGAAGATGATCATGATGAATATGACGACGACGATGATGATGATGATGATGACGATGATGAAGATGATGATGACAATGACAATGAATACGATGACATTGATGGTGATGGTGATGATGATGATGATGATGACGATGTCGACGATGATGGAGATGATGATCATGATGATGATGAAGATGATGATGATGATGACGACGACGATGAAGATGAATATGAAGACGATGATGATGATGATGATGTTGATGATGATGTTGATGATCATGAAGATTATTTTAACCTTGTCTCTTCTCTTATCTGTAAATATATGATCTCATTAATGTTAGTAACTCTTTTTTTATATAAGATAAAATAAATATAATTCTAATTAAATATTTACCTTTCAATAGATTTCAGCATCTTCTTCATCCAAGTCATCATCTGTATCATCAAATCCAGAGTCAACGATGATGAAGATGATGATAATGATGATCATGATGAAGATGATGATCATGATGATGATGATGAAGACGATGATGATGAACATGATGATGATGATGATGATGATGATGATGATGATGAAGATGAATATGATGATGATGTCGACGCTGATGAAGATTATCATGATGATGATGACGACATGATGACTATGATGACGATGATGAAGATGATCATGATCATGATGTGTTGAGATTACAGCATCGGGATTCATTCTCTAGTCTTGTAATATCAAGACAGTAGGCTTGTGTAGTCCTACGAATATCCTCATATGATTGAGGTGGTGATGTTGTAAAGTATTGTGAGTAATATCAAGACAGTAGGCTGGTGTAGCCCTATGAATATCCTCATATGACTGAGATGGATAGTAGGCTTGTGTAGCCCTACGAATATCCTCATATGACTGAGGTGGACAGTAGGCTTGTGTAGCCCTACGAATATCCTCATATGACTGAGGTGGACAGTAGGCTTGTGTAGCCCTACGAATATCCTCATGTTGTGAGGTGGTGTACTTTATTGTGTAAAGTAGATATACTATGTGATGTATGGCTAGTCATGGTCAACAAGTGCTACAAGTCTCCTTTAGGGATTATCTACCCCTAGAGTGATTTACTTTAGCATGTGACTATATGACCCGGGGAAATAAATATGATCATAGGTTTGGAAATGATCTTATGAGTATTATATGATAAAGATGATTATTAATGAAAACACATATGGACCATGCAGAGATATTTAATATAAGCACAAAGAAAGAGAGAGAATCGGCGAATTGCATATGTTGCCACTAAGTAAACTCGAATTGATTAGATATCAGTTGAGTATTAGTTATGGTAAACAAGTTCAGTTAATTAAGGAATCAACTCCTTAATTTATGCAAGTGATTGTTGGAAATAAACATTAATGAAGAAGCACTACATTCAGTTTAGTTCAGTTACATTCAGTTCTGTTTAGTTACATTCAGTTCAACTCAGTTACCTACTCAATTAGAGTTAGTTAATTAATGGAAGGCACGTATCTTCATGTGGAAGATAATTATGGAGTTCCAGCTTGACACCAGATCAGAATGGGGTGCATGATTAAAGATGGATCAGTGTTCTAAGTGTTAACAAGTTGTTGCTACATGCAACCATTCTATTTTTGTTATAAAACCTAATTTGACTTGTTATTAAAGTGCTATGCACTTGGCAACTTAGATACGGTGTTCCATTCGATCTCCACTCTCTGGTGCTCTCTGTGAAAGCAATCTGCTATTGTGTTGTAATCATTCTCTGATACTAATCTATCATACTCTAAGATCATTTGTTGGGTTTTTTATCCTCTGAATCAGTAGAGGGTTTTCACAGGGTATATCTTGTGTTCTATGGTTTGATTTATGTCTTTGGATTATTGATGAGATTTATATGCACTGTTATTATGGATTAAAGTTTTAAAGTTCAATTTTCTTCATATTTTTCTCAATCAATAACATGGTATCAGAGCAAGGGTGTGCAAGAGCTTAGCTTGCGCAAGCAACTAAAGCCTACATGATCTTGAGAAGTATTGAGAAAAGAGCTTGGAGCCATAGCATCGATCTCCATCCAATCGGAAGACCAGTTTGAATATACTTCCAAAGTGATTGCAAGAGTGTAAATCATTCTTGAGGATAATGATCTAGATGTTTACTTCACCTCATTGAGTGAGGACTCTTTCTGCAGGGCGAATTAAAGAGCAAGTCAGCATGCGCCATTTTCGTCAATTTTCAGGAGACAAAGTTTGTGGAGACAGTTTGATCAATTTGTGAGGAATCAGACAAAACGGTTGAAAATCCACTTCCGAAATTGGCCGATTTATCTTACTTGAGAGAATATTTCAAAAATCCACAACTGTGTGAGAGATACGATCAGGTATTTGAAGATGAAATTCTCAAAATTCGTGTTATGGTCTTTTTCTCAAAGTGGACAAATTGATGAAACAACCCCAAGAGTTGTAAGTTGGATATTATCATTATTCAATGGATCTTGTGTATAATGAGAGCCTCATAGAGTTGAGATATCATCCAAAGAAGAGGATGATCATTGAAAGAAGTTTTCTTTGAAATAAGAACATTCGCTTCGGGTTGCATGGGATCCAGTTTCTCCATCCAGATATTTGCTACCTCCTGCATGCACTCAAATTTGCAAAGAGATCAAGACCGAGGAACTACAGTAATTTCCACAAGGAAGCAGAGATCAAGAGGGAGCATGCAAAACAATAAAAAGATAAGTACCCAATTTGTTTATTATATGCTACTTAGATCTATATGCTTTTGAATGGTTTCATTACAATCATATAAAGGATGCATGATTGTCATAAGATATGAATATAGAGCATGCGTGATTATTTTATAAAATATGAATATAGATGATGCATGATTGTTCATAAGATATGAATATAGAGCATGCATGATTATTTTATTAAATATGAATATAGAGCATGCATGGTTATGAATATAAAGGAAGCATGATTGTTTCATAAAAATATGAGTATAGAGTTGCATGCTTGTTTTATAAATATAGAGATGCATGATTGATTCATGAGATATGAATGTTGGGCTGCATGATTATTTAATTATTATATGCTCTTATAAAATTAGATTATGTTTTATTACAATCTGTATTCCTGGACTTGGAATTGTGTTTAGCATATACATTGTTGTTCCTATCTTTATCGGAATGTTATCAATATCATGAGTCCAAATTTTGCGAGATGATATAAAGACTGATATAAGACTTATGTAGAAATGATACAAGGTTGAAAACATCATTCATAAGACATGAGATTTAGGGCAGCATGATTGTTTCATGAACTGTGAACATAAGACTACATGATTGGCTAGATAGAGGGCTTCATGCTTACCTCATGAGATATGAACATGGGACTATATATTTATTTCATAAAATGAATTTTTGGATTGATATAAGACTGATATACGGTTCCATTATAACATAAGATTATAATGGGTTATGATAAATCGGTTGGTCAATATCTGTACATAACTAAGTAAATATTTATTAGTATATTGAAAGTATTTCATGTGAATAAAATTCATGAGTATGAAATGGTTCTAACCATGAGAATAATATGTCTTGTAGGGAAAATTAATATTCCCTTACCTACAAGTAAGAAGGACATGAATCTGGATTCATTCTGATGGCTGATCCTAGAAGAGAACAATTCGGGAGGTTCCTATGTCTCTTGAAAAGCAGACAAAATAGATGGATTAGTTATAAATGTGAAGACTCCTTATGATATTGTATCTTATTTAAATTCATGTGTCAAATAAAGAGCTTCATATATAGATGAGAATAAGTCTCCGTGAGGGAGAACCCATATTATGATTCTCACATTTACATGGTGAGAGGGAGTTTATAGTCTCACTATCCCATGAAGAACCAATGTAACTAGTTGATGTACCTCCTGTAAAAAGGAGATATGCATGATGCTCATATTCAGAAGGAAGCTGAGAACTATATTCAAGAATCTTGTTATGATTCTTATGATTATTGGTGTGGCAGTCACCAAACAAACATTTTCCTCAGTTAAGGAAAATGTGCAGTAAAAGAGCCTGAAGAGTTTCAGGATGATGGACTACAAATCCATGACCACACATATGAAGGTAAATATGAAATTTTATAATTATTATTTCATATTTGGAGGATTTCAAGTTAGTAGAGATGTATTTGGTTAGTCACAGGTCCCAGGATCTGTTATGTGCTTTGCAGTTTGTACATAGACATGTACAAAGCATGTGTTGTGGTACCTACTTGGTACAAGTGTATGTGAACTCATATATATCTTGATCAGTGAAATAGAGTTTTAAATATATATGAAATCTGACTAATATAGTGATCAAGGAAGATCACATGTGTTGCTCTATATAGAGCATGTTGAAAAGCAGTAAAGCTTTTGAGGGTTCTAGTCAGTTATATTTGAGACATGATACATATCCATAGATGAGCAGCATTACCAGCATTCTTATTAAGCTTATGTCTAGGACAAGCTTGGTATAGTACATAATAACTCCTCTAGTTGAAGAGGGAGTATTGATGTGTCTTCATAGGCAACAACAGATAAAGTCCCCACCAGTCAGTCATCGTACATGAATTAGGCAGCCAAGGGATGTGATAGCTTGTGGAGAGAATCCACATGAGAAGAGACATGGTCAAAAGTCTTAGAGACTATTTATAGTATGGACTGTTAGAGAACAGTTAAAACCTCTCGGAGAGGTAGTTGGGGTGTTGTAAATATAAAGAGAAAGATCACTGAGAAAGTGATCATGACTTGAAGAACATCACAGAGAATGACAAGCTCACAAAGAACTTCTAAAAATAACAGAAGATTCAAGAAGTTAGCAAATGTTGAAGAGTGAAACAAAATATAATTCTTTCTTTCTGCATGTTATTACACATTTGTTGTATAATGTTGTATGTGATGGATCTTTTTTTTAAATCCATGGTTTCTAATTTAGAGAAAATTTATTCCGGATTGGATCCAGATGATGCTACTTTGTATAAGTAGCTGGTTGGTCTTTGAGCAGAACTGTTATGTTTTATGCTTACTACTAAGCATATGTTTGAATACCTTTGAGGTACATTAGAATAAGCTCTTTATTGTATTTTATACATGGCAGACCTATTATTTGATTATGTTATCCAGCTATTGTTTTAGCCTGAGATAAGCGATGTAATTTGAGGCTAGTACTACAAAAGCTAAGTGTATTGCGGCTAGTACTACAAAAGAAAGATGTATGCATGAGAGACTACAGAAGCAAAATTTGTTTTGCGGATAATACTACATACTGAGGAGTAGTGTAGCTTGGGAGGCTACCTACTAGGGTGAAATACTTGAGCCTACAGTCATTAGGTGTTAATAGTCAAGCTTTCTCAAAAACCCTATATGTGTTTTATGATAGAAAACATTCGAGATGAAGTTTAACTTCATTGAACTCATGGTCATGAGTTCCAGTACATAGGTACTGATGAGCAAATTGCAAATTTGTGACAAGCCTCTATTTGTGATGAAGTTTAAACACTTCTGAGATAAGCTTGGTATGGCAGAGAATGTCTCCCTCGCTGAGACGGGGTGTTGAGATTACAGCATCGAGAGTCATTATCCAGTCTTGTAATATCATTAGAGGAATTTTGAGGTCTAAAATGGGCCTCCTAAGGAAAATAATAAAATAATATTTATTAATTTTGGAGGAAAAAAGAAAAAAACTACTTTTGTGTTCATATTTTCGACATATCTCCCTGGGTTTTTACTCAAATTTTGATCGGGAGAGCTCGTTGGATAACAAATGTGTCAATTCAACCATTATGGTTGACTCATTTTATTGAAATTCTATTGGTTCTTGAATTCCAACTCACAAGAACTTATTGTTGGCGCGTTTTCTTATAAGGCCTATTTTAAACCCCAAATTTCCTCTAATGCAAGACAGTAGGCTTGTGTAGTCCTATGAATATTCTCATATGGTTGAGGTGGATAGTAGGCTTTTGTAGCCCTATGAATATCCTCATATGGTTGAGGTGGATAGTAAGCTTGTGTAGCCCTACGAATATCCTCATATGGTTGTGGACAGTAGGCTTGTGTAGCCCTACGAATATCCTCATATGGTTGAGGACAGTAGGCTTGTGTATCCCTATGAATATCCTCATATGGTTGAGGTGGACAGTAGGCTTGTGTAGCCCTACGAATATCCTCATATGACTGAGGTGGACAGTAGGCTTGTGAAGCCCTATGAATATCCTCATGTTGTGAGGTGGTGTACTTTAATATGTAAAGTACATATACTTTGTGATGTATGGCTAGTCATGGTCAACAAGTGCTACAAGTCTCCTTTAGGGATTAACTACCCCTAAAGTGATTTACTTTAACATGTGACTATATGACCCGGGGAAATACATATGATCATAGGTTTCGAAACGATCTTATAAGTGATATGATAAAGATGATTATTTAATGAAAACACATATGGACCATGCAGAAATGTTTAATATAAGCACAAAGAAAATGAGAGAAATCGAATTGCATATGTTGCCACCAAGTAAAATCGAATTTATTAGATATCAGTTGATTATATGGTAAACAAGTTTAGTTAATTAAGGAATCAAATCATTAATTTATGCAAGTGATTGTTGGAAATAAACACTGATGAAGAAGCACCACATTCAGTTTGGTTGCATTCAGTTCTGTTCAGTTACATTCAGTTCGGTTACATTTAGTTCCGTTCAGTTACATTCAATTCAAATCAGTTGCATTCAGTTCAACACAGTTAACTACTCAGTTATAGTTAGTTAATGAATGGAAGGCACATATCTTCATGTGGAAGATAATTATGGAGTGTCAGATTGACACCAGATCAGTATGGGGTGCATGATTAAAGATGGATCAGTGTTCTAAGTGTTAACAAGTTGTTGCTACATGCAACCATTTTATTTTTGTTGTAAAACCGAATTTGACTTGTTATTAAAGTGTTATGCACTTGGCAAGTTAGATACGGTGTTCCATTCGATCTCCACTCTCTGGTGCTCTCTGTGAAATCAATCTGCTATTATGTTGTACTCATTATCTGCTACTAATCTATCATACTCTAAGATCGTTTGTTGGGTTTTTATCCTCTGAATCAGTAGAGGGTTTTCCCAAGGTATATCTTGTGTTCTATGGTTTGATTTATGTCTTTGGATTATTTATGAGATTTATATGCACTGTTATTATGGATTAAAGTTTTAAAGTTCAAGCTTCTTCAAATTTTGCTCAATCACTAACATGATGAAGACGCTGATGATCATGATGATGTTGATGATGATGATGATGATGAAGATGAAGATGATGATGAAGTGGATGATGATGACGATGACGATGATGATGATGATGATGATGATGATGACAACAATGAAGACGATGACATTGATGGTGATGACGATGATTATGATGATGAGGAAGATGATGATGATGATGATGATGATGATGATGAAGATGACTATGATGCTGATGATGATGATGAACATGGTGATGATGATGATGATGATGATGATGATGATGAAGATGAAGAGGATGATGATTTTGATGATGTTGACGATGACAAATATTATTTTAACCTCGTTTGTTCTCCTATATGTAAATATATGATCTCATTAATATTGGTAACTCTTTTTTTTAAATAAGATAAAATAATAGGTCTAATTAAATATTTACCTTTCAATAGATTTCATCATCTTCTTCATCCAAGTCATCATCTGTATCATCAGATCCAGAGTCAACATTGTAAGGATTGGCCATATCATCATCGTCATTTAAGTTAGTTACGTTCATCATGTCATCGTCAATATAATCTTCATGGGCATTGTCTGTTACATCATCTAATTCTTGGGCGTCTTCTGCTAAATCATCGTGATCATCTAACTCATCGTGTTGATCATGCTCTTCATCATCGTCTTCTTCTTCCAGAGTACCTTCTTCATTACCTTCGTCTAGGTTATACTTTATCAACCTTCCCCTTGGTGTTGTAAAGGAAAGTGTCCTATGGCTAGGGTTTAAGAGGCCATCAACGTACTGGGGTTGAAAGAGAGATGCACAATGTTCAGCAAGTATATAACA